>JABUQX010118370.1:0-7500 GCA_015478945.1 Trachelipus rathkii
ATAATAATAATAAAAATTTGACGTCATTTACCCTTTTGCAAGGCAGGGCTGTATTCTGTCTTCGTTCATCATCAGCTTCGACTGCCTTTTCATAGGCCCGCACAGCTTCTACTAATTCCACCTGATCGACTACTTCACGATAGCGGACTCAGCCACAGATTTCTCATCTCCACTGAAAAGTTTCGCTGTTAACCCCGTTTTGATTATTTGCAGGCATATTTTCGTTTTTCTTCTTCTACAATTCTTTCTTTCCACAGAGTGTAAAACACTGAAACAGAAATGAATATATATATAGATATATATATAATTATAATATATATATAGTATAATATAATACTATATATAATATATATAAGTATATATAATATATATATACTGATATATATATAATATATATATATTATATATACTATATATATATGCTTATTTAATAAATTATTATATGTATTAAGATTATTCGAACATATATATTATATAAACATTATTATTACATTGGAGCGTATGTAATTCGCAGCCAGTACGATGCAGCCCCTGAAACACACTGAATAAATTTACCTTGACGTCTAGGATTTTTATACGTCACATTTTAGCCCTGAGGGCGTGTATTGTAAGCCTAATAGGTAACCCACTGTACAGGAATGCTCGTAAAGGTTAACTAGTACTCTTTAAAGTTTACATATGTATTTCAAATGAGGAACAATGTCTTAAATCTAATATATATATATATATATATATATATATATATATATATATATATTTTTTAATTATTTATTATTATATTATACTTATATACAGGAACATATTATTATGCGCTATAGTTTCTTTTTAAAATAGACGGAATACGTTGAGGAATCATACACTGAAACGCAATTATAAAAAAATTCTTTTATTGAGTAAAATTACATCATTTTTAGAATTTCCTGAACAATAATAAAATCGTTGAGTATTGGGTTTTTAGCTGAGAATACATTAACGAGATCTTCAAGAGGGCGATTTTTAAGTAATCCTTGTAAAAAGTAAACGGCATAGAGTCCACATAGCTGTGACGAGTATGATTGTATCGGAAACGTTAAGGTTTTCATATAGCTTGAATTATTGTTTCTTAGGAATTGCTTTATATAAGGGGCTGAATATATATTCGATTGATGCAGGGAATCAACTAGAATCATACAGTTTTCATCAAGTTTGTATAGTACAGCCCAATGACCCTGAGCAGTTTCCCATCTAGGTGAAGTGTTAAATATCAACCCTTCGTTTACTCTTATTTTTATATCTTCTAATTCATTACTGGCATACGTATGCTTGAAACCCCTTACTGATGTCAGTAATACGCCAAGTTCGGTCTCGTTCATGTTTATCCGGTTAGAAGCACGTTTCTAACTCTGTCTAGTTCAACGAGACTCTGGTATTCCATATAAACCAAGACTGAAACAGGAACCTGTAAGCTCGATGCAAAATTTAAATTCAGTCCTAAGGATCCACTCGTTACAGCGCTTAAATGAGTAGAGGCAGACGAAGAAAGATCGGCCGTTAGTTCATAAGCATATAAATTAGAATTGTCAACGTAATCTTGTAGTGTAATTCCCGTTCCTGAATCACTACACTGCACAGTTTGAGCTATCAGATCGTAGAAAGGCCGAGAGCACAACGACTCATAGGGTATGGTGCTATAAGACGTTTCGTAATCCCTACCGTGTGAATGGCCATCGATTTGAAGACTGATCCGTTTTAAATTGAAATGTTGGAATTTAAAGGTTGGCTTTTTATACTTGCCTACTACAGCTGTATGTTCAAGCAGTCCTACTACAACTTTCAAGGGCAGAGTCGCATTAACAATGTTGGGAATGTTAATATTTGATAAACCAGGTGTAAAGTTAAAAATCTTTGTCTCCACCCGTATCAATGGGTACTTTGCGGTTGAGGAAAGAAGTGATTTTTCAATTTCAAGATGTCTGTTAGCTGTGAGTTTCACTTTGCGTACATAAATATAGGTCTCCAACAATTTGAAAATTGGGGATGGTGGAGTACTCGTAGCACCACTTTTAGTGTGTACTTTCAAAGCAAACTGTGGTGCAGCCCTAGTCAATTTCAACTTAAGTTCCACACCTGGGAGTAGAAGTCGCTCCTGATTAAGTAGATCCCCCATTAGTCGGCCGTAAAATTCGTAGGTGTTACTTGGAGATTTCGCAGCCCTGTCAATATGCTTATCTACATCTTTAAAACTGTAGAACCCACAGGATTGCAGGTGGGATTGTTTCGCATCTTCACTAAAGTTTAAAAGATTGTTGATGTAGCATTTGTAGGGGTATAAGGCTGTAGCTGAATTAACAGGTGTTTCATTAAGGAATATTTCCAGCTGGCTGAAAGCTGTATACAGGAAGTTACTCTCAGTGTAAACGACATGATCATCGGATATAGGTAGGTCGCTTCCGTCTTCTGATAAAAGTTTCACTTTCAAGTATAAATGGATGTCGCTGGGATCGATGTAAAAGTCCCCCGAACCAGTAACTATAAACTCTAAAGGTGCATCGCTATTGGTAATCGAGTGAGTGGGATTGATAGATACGTAATTGCTATTAAGCAGACTAACTTGGGTGGGCGGAACATTAAAAAGATTTAATTCTGATTTACAACAGCCATGAGACGCACTGGTTAAGAAATGCATCCTGTCGGGTCAAAAGCTTTCCTAAGAATGAATAGAATATAATATCACACCTCTTATATACTCTCCCTAGATAAGGCTATATATTTTGATGAGCCCTCAGTTCCATTGTAACCTTTAGGCGAGTAAGAAGTGTTATCGAACCTTCGTGCAAAGAACCTTGCTATTTTACTGTGTTCATCATGCCCAGAGTTAACCGTTTCACCTCTATACACGACATTGTACAGTGGGAGGAAATTCTTCCAGCCTATGGAGTTTCAATTGTTTATAAAAGAAGACCCGAAGGTAGTGAATTTTACACGTGTACTAGCTACCGTACAAACTATAGTAACCAAAGGGTATTTATGAATACAGAAGAACTACTTAATGTATGTTTACAGGCCGAAACATTCATTTCGCAGTGTAGTAATCCATCGGGCAGTTTAATCGGCGCAAAAGTAGTTATCAGCCAGAGTGTAACGAGGAAACCTAAACAACTCACTATCGAGTTTTCAAAGAAACATAACATAACCAGAATGGAGGTACGAGTATGGAGAGCGTATAACTCGTGTACATTTAAACGCACCCGCTACGGTTTCTTTATTACAGGAATACAACAGTTGAAGTATATGACCGAGATTCGCAAGAGGGTGTTATTACAGAGTGTAAGGTCAGAAATGTTGAGTAATCACGTAAATACGGCGCATTATATGCTGTATGAGGAATACTACACATTTAAGAAAATGCTTGCGGGTAACTCTGAAGATATTATTGAATACTTCTTGAGATCCCTAGATATGTATAAATTTATTTCAATGTTTAAAAAACAATGGTGTGATTCTATTTACACTGATGGACCAGAAAATAAACATGCTATGATTTCTATACGTGATCTTTTCACATATATATTAGGAGATGGCGTGCATGTACTAAGAGAATACCTATTGGAAAACGACCTGAACGAGTGGCATATTTGTAAAGCTTTCGAAAGAGTAAGTTTGAAATAAGCGTAGAACGAATCTTTAGGTTAACGTATAAATATATTTAAAAGGAAATCTATGTATACTACATCCTTACTGAACTAACAGATGTCAATCATGGAGGATGTGTGTAAATTCATGTTCCGTACACCTGCAACATGTCTTATAGCCGGTCCAACTGGTTGCGGAAAAACATTTGCAATACTAAGATTATTAAGTGAATTAGAGATATTTGAAGAGCTTCCAGCGAAAATAATATGGTGTTATAGACGTAATTTCAGTCGGAAGTTTAACGAATATAAACCTTATTCATATACATGAAGGCGATCATGACGTAAAAATCGTTAGATGAACATAAAAAGGACAATAAGGTAATAATAACTGATGGAACCTTATGCATAAGGTATATTGAAGGTAGCCGAAACATTACTGTTTATTTTTCTCACCATCTAAATATCTCGGTGTTTTTCATAACCCAGAAACATTTTTCACCAAAGTAAACATATGCGTAGTATCTCCCTGCTACCAGTACTTGTATTCTTTTCGGTCCAGAGACGCCGACATGAGTCATAGATCAACGGTGCTAGCCAGTTCCAAAATGTTCCCCACTTGCAAAAGGAAGGAGTTCTTAAAAAGTATACTAAAGGGAGGTTACATTCGAGCCCACGGTTATTGATACGGTGTGAACTTCACCCTAAAAACACTACAAGAGTGTTACTATCGCACAAACATTCTACCTCCGAAATCGAACACCTGTTTATATTCCTGAATAATGTTGATAAAGAAATATTTACCGTTGATGAAAAAATATAAGAAACTAAGTAAAAAAGAAAAAGCGAAATTACTAAAAAACACTGCATTTGTAAACTGTGTCTGTGAGGTCTGCTTAAATATGGTAAAACAGGTCATACCATTGAAAACTGGTCAGAAGAGAAAGTTACGTCGTCACAGCAACATCATTCGTAAGCTTGTCCGCAAAGTTAAGAAGAATAAGAATTTAAAGCATAAAAAGAAACTGTTACAACAGGGAGGCGGAGTTTTCCTTCCATTACTCTTCTCCGTAGTTGGCCCTTTGTTGTCTAAACTGCTAACAGGAAATCACACGTAAGAATGAAGAAGGCTGTAGTAATCCCCTTCGAGCAGTATACAAAGCTACAGGATAATTCTCTGATTATTCCTCAACCTCTTCCCGAAACATTACTCGATCCGCGAGTTGAACAGATACGTATTTTTGAAAAGGAATTAGCAGAAATATTAACTTCAAAAGTTAATGTTGACGAGAAAAGGCTGTAATATCAGGAAATATTACAAAAATTATTAGAAGTCAAAGACAAGTATACAGGAATGCATCCTATTTCAAATGCAGTTTCACAAAGGGACTATGAAAGAAAGGATTTTAAAAAGGTTTTAGAAAACAGCTTGCCACCTACATTGAAGAATAAAGGAAACGCATTATATGATACTTTAAAAGATCAGTTAAACTGGAACGAATTGGGACAGATTGTAGTAAATGATCAACCCCTTCAAGGTTCAAATATAGTAGACTTGGTCTCAGACTTAGCTCGGGATTGGAAAAAGAAGCCTATACCAGGATGGGACGTCATTAAACGCGAGTTACAAGGGATCAATTTTCCTCGCAGCTTAATTCATATAGCAGAGGTACAGGAATTGGGATAATCATTCAATCGGTTTCCCGAACTGCAGCTTCCTAATGAGACGACCTTACATGGGAATATTACTCGTAAGAGCCAAAACAATAACGTAGTCTCAATAATAAGAAAAAAAAGCGAATGAATTAGCGCGAAAACTAGGCTAAGAAAATGTAAATATACAATTACATATTTGAATACAAGATACAACTGTGTACTGCTCTCAATAAAAAATGAGAAACCAGAAATCGCTGCAGGGATATAGCCAGGAATAGCACAGGATCATTCTTAGTATATACAAGAACCGACGTAACTCATTTAGGCCTAAAAGTGGTAACTCCGCCTGCTATGTTTCACGCACCATAACTCTTATGCCTAGTCAGATGATTGGGTGAGGGACCGTAAGACAGTAAAAGGGGGCGGAGCTATATAAGCTCCGCCCACCTCTTATTCATGTATATAAACCCCACGCTTACTCTAACAACCGATATATTTGTATTCCTGCCTTCCAATGGTTAGTAGTTGTGTTACGACCGAAATGACGTGCCTAGTTAGAAATATCACGATCAGTGAGCTATCGTCTTGGTCTGTGGTGCATCAGCATTGCGCTATTATCTTGCGTTTTAGACGAAGGCCTTCAGGGGAACGCTACATTACTTGCTTAGCCCCCTTACCTGGTTATAATAAGCCGCTATTCATCTCGGTTGAAAGTCTCAGCATCATCATGGAAGCTGTTTCGGATTGGGTAGCCAAAGACTACATAAACCTCAGTTTGTTAAATGAATGGGCATTATCTGTATCACAGGGTGGTCCTGACGATCACAAACGTTTAACCTTGGTTTTTTCCTTACACGAAAACATTCCGAGGATACATATAGGCTGTTGGCTTCGACGTAATGCGTCATCTGTTTTCTCATCAAGTGCACATGCCGTAACAATAAGTGGTAAAGAAGACATCGAGTTGTTCCTAAAGATGAACGAAGAATTCCTACATAGATTAGAAGATACGAATACCTTGGAGGACCTCATACACACAGCGTATCGATTGGTTTACGGTATCTATAGTGATAGTTTTATGTTTAACTCTAACAACGTTGCTAAGATGATGGAGGTTGTAGACCTTAGTCGTTTTACTCATGTATGGAACGAGGAAATGACCGGTGAAAGATGTAAAAATCATACTCTGAAGATTTCAGCTGCAGAAATGTACTCCTTCATTAAGGGGGAGGGAAAGGTAGGCTTAGATTCCTACATCGAAACGACGCAGGCAATTCTCGATGCATTAAAGTAATTATTATTACTGTAAATATTACTACCTCTGTGTAAATATTACCGTAGCATTGTAAATAAAATGTTTTTTATATTTTTACATTTCCTTATCCTTTTTATTTTGTAAATCTATGCCTATATATATATATAATATATATATATATATATTATTATATAATAATATATATATATATATCTATATATATATATATATTATATATATATATATATATATAATATATATATATATAGTATATATATATAATATATATATTATAATATTATATATATATATTTATTTATAAAAATTATTAATATATATATTTATATATAATTATTTAATTTTTATTTTATTTTATTTTTATTAAAATTTTATATTATTTTCATTTATATTTTAATTTATTATTTTTAATTTTTATTTTTTATAAATTTAAATTATCATTTTAATACTTTTTATTTTTATTATTTATATTATTCTTTTTTTATCTTATTAATTTATTTTTATTATTATTTTTATTATTTTTATTATTTTTATTATATATATATATATATATATATATATATATTTAATATATTATATATATATATATATAATATATACTATATATATTATATAGGTTTACATGTTGATCAGTAGCTGACAGGCGGCAAAAGAGGTAGTTGATAAATATTACTTTAACCTGAGGGAACCATATAGTTTTGGGGGGTTCAACAGGTTTGCTTTAAGGCATCCTAATATTGAGAAAAAAGAGCTAAAAAAATATCTAGAGGGTGAAGAGGCATTTACTCTACATAAGCCTGTAAGAAAAAAATTTCCTACGCGGAAAACCATAGCCTCTCAACTCGATAGTGTGTGGCAATTAGATTTAACGGAAATGATTAAATATAGCTCTTATAATGAGGGGATTCAATACGTACTTTTTACTATTGACGTATACTCTAGATACTTGTGGTTGAGGCC
>JABUQX010118370.1:20000-22500 GCA_015478945.1 Trachelipus rathkii
ACTAATTAAGCCGTTTTCAGGATTTTTGCACCTTTGTGCTAGAATTGAATTTGTGTTGTGATTCTTACTGCAAAATCAAAATGCTTATCAACCCTGGTCATCACATTGGCTTTGAAATCGGGAAATTGATAGATGTCGAATTCAATATTCGTCATAACGGCTATAAAAATGCTGACCGCTTCTTTTATCTGGGTAAACATGAGAACGTTGTGAGGAATGTGATCTGCTTCTTAGGTAAAGATGCACTATAACTCATAAACTTACATGAAGAATTTCAGTGGGATTACAACTGTATTACGAGAAAGTGTGCGATATGAACGCATGTCATGCGTTCATATCATTCAGCTCTGTCAGTATTTGTATTATCTCCATCTCAGACCGATAATGTTCACACCGAGAAGATTTGATATAGGACATACTTATTTCGGCTTGAAGAATGAAAGATATTATATCTTACAATAGTTATCTGTCTGCTCATTTATCTTTTCGCTTTTACATTATCTCATAAATCAAGTACCATATCGATTTATTATATCGCTCTTGAATATCTCTCTATATAACTAATGAATCTCATGTACATTGTAATTTCTATACCGACTCTATTCGGTCTGTTAGCTTTATATCATCATAGATGGTATTGGTTATATTACTCAGACGTAGGTCCCTCGTGTTAGAAATGTAGTATGAGCAACTGATCTCCAATATAATCTATTGTTAATGATGTTTTGTCAGCGTTTTTGTTTCTTGACGAATAATTTGGCGTGAAAATCATGTGTTAAATATTCGATACATTCTTAAATGGATATATTTTCAGTTATCTGATTATATTATGAATTTTTCTATAATTTAAGAGTAGTTAGTATGATATAGATCACTATTCATAATATTATGATATAAATTACTTAATTTAGGTTATTATATACATTATGTATTAATGTGATAATTTGAGGTCTACAGGTTACGTTATTATGAAGAGTTCATATAATTCATCTATTTCCGATAGTTCTCTTGAATGTCTTTCCTATTAACTGTACCGGTGTTGTGAGTAGCATTCATCGCTAAAAATGTGCTATGCAAACTGCGGTTACTAACTATTTGCACACGTTTATTTATTATGTATTTATTATTATTATTATTATTATTGATTATTATTATTATTATTATTATTATTAATTATTATTATTATTTTTATTATTATCTATTTTATTCAATACTTTATATAATTTAGACGTTTTATTGGTCAATTATTTTTCAAATATCTATTATTGGATTTCATTATTTATTCATTATTATTCATAACAATTTATCCTAAATGAATAGATGATTGCTAAATCTAGAATTTTCAACTAAATGAAACAATTATGATTTCTCTCACATAAGTATCCTGATGATTACATATAAAATTTATATTATGTCATTATTAATCAGGCACTATATATTATAAATGTAAATGTATTATCATTCATATGTTGCATATTTTATATTTAACTATATATATTATTATTCATTATTTATTATATTACTCTTCTATATTATTTTATTATTATCTATTATCCATATGGATATATTGACCATTTATTAATATATGGCATTATTATTCAATATCTGTCTTATTGAGCATTCATATAATTATGTAGTTATGTTTACACGAACGTTATAGCTATAAACCTAACAAATTTGAGTGCTCCGTAAGTAGTATTCCACACTATGTATATTTTATTACAACAAGTCATTATTGCAAATCTCGAACACTCAAACCTTATTGAGTTCAATTGATACTATCATATTTTTTTCAACAGGTTATTGAAATCATAATTTATCATGAAGAAGAAAGGGCAATTCTAGCTCAGTGTTATTTTTGCTAAAGTTGGATTAAATTACATAAGAGATTATAGTCGAATATCAAACAATTGAGTAAATAATAAGGTATTTTGTTGCTAATTTATTCTTGAGAACTACAACGGAGTTGATATACTCATAGAGTCACATGAACAGCATTTTGTAGATATCTTATGAAATCAGATATAAGGGTGAGATCGATGTTTAATAGCAACGGATCTAGGAGATCTGAGAGTGTGGAGCGATAGATTCCGTTTATGAGGATTTATATATTTAATTGTTAATTTTATGATCACATACCTGTTTGATATCTCTGTCATACTATTACTTGCTCTCATCACAAGTTTTTTTTTTATCACAACTTTTATAACAAGGAGTTCTGTGATTGCTGACACGCTTGTGTACCAAGGTAAATACTACTACCTCCGAATATAATTGATATGTAATTCAAGCGAAAAGTTTTTTTTGTGGTGTTTATGCATTAAAGAGGTATGAATTAAGTGAATGACAGCCTATTATTTACGTCATCCTTTTGTGACACATTTCTAATTATGGTAAGACGCTTGCTCCAGTAATTATAATCTCTATTGTCTCGCAAACGCGATAGTGCAAGTAGGTCAGAGCATGAGTACCAGCGATCATTGGTATACTCATCGGGTGA
>JABUQX010118370.1:27500-31373 GCA_015478945.1 Trachelipus rathkii
TCGGGTCGGGTCTGCAGCGGGTCAGGGACCAGGTCAGACTCGTTTTCCATTTCAAATTAGTAAAATATATATATATAGTATATTATATAATATATATATTATATATATAATATAGTATTTATATACTATATTTTATACAATCTATATATATAATATAGTACTATATATATATATTACATATATATATGATATTATATATATATATATATATTTATATAATATATATATTATAATATATATATATATATAATCGCTACAATATATAATAATATACATATATATATATAATATATATATTTTATATATATATTAAACTACCTCACTATATATATATATTAGTATATATAATATATTATATATAAATATATAATATATATATATATAATTATATATATAATATAATATATATAATATAATATATATAATATATATATATACCTCTATATTATATAAATATTATATATATATATATATATATATATATATAATATATATTATATTATATATAATATATATATATAATATAGAATTATATATATATATATATATATTAATATATATACTATGTGTGGTGTGTGTAATGCTCTTGTTTTGAACGTTTTCGAATTCATTCACCTCCGAGGCATATCAGCACAACTTCCGATTCCGACTTAGCCCCAATTTTTTTTGGACTCAAACTTACGATCGATTTCAAGCCCAATTCTAAATTTTAAATGGGCGAACCCAAACACCAATGTCTCGAATATATTATATATATAATATAATAATATAATAATATATATATATATTTTATATATATATAGGTAGGTATATATTAATATATATATTATATATATATATATATATATATATATAATATATAATATATAATATATAATATATATAATAATGATTACTATATTATTATATTTATGGGTGTCCTTTATATTTTAATATTTTTATTTGATGAGCACACCCTCTATATTTTTACTATTTACATGACATTTAAAAAATAAAAAATAAAAATATTAGCTGACTAACCACGAGAATCTGTGCCGGCAACTCCAATCGTGTACCAAAACATGTCACTTCTTGTAGCAGAACTGTCACTCTTTCATTCATTGAGTTCATGAGACGCAATTCATTTTAGGCTTTCGTTTCATGATGTCACGTGAATTGCTAAGTGAGGATATTTGTATATTTCTTGTTGGAGACATTAACCACCAAATATCAGAAATAAAATTACCGTCCATGTCATAAACAAGTGCTAGCTGTTTTATTTTATATTATTCGGAAAGTGAAAGTTACAGCTAGTGAAAGTGCTAATTTAGTTGCTCGCGAGTGTTTAATATTTTGAGAAGTAGCCAGAATACCTCAATGCAAAAAGAAATTGAATAGCTTGTATTCTCAATGGCGAAGTTTAAAAAAGAATGCAAATAAAACAAAAGCTATTTTTAAGAATCGTGAAAAAGCATTTGTAAAACAATTTAGCCAACCTATTTGATGTTACGCATGTCAATGTTCTTAATTTAACCATAATTGATGAAGTTGGGGAAGTTTTATTATGCCAGAGATAGCTCGGTAGAACAGACTACATTAGAGGTGTTGATAAGGTGCTTACTGAGAAGAAGGAAAGGGTAAGTGAAAGAACAACTAAAGAAGAAACCAAAAGTTTGGAATATCAAAGTAAGTCGTCACATGAAGTTGATTCCAATGATTTGTCATCACCTGAAGTTGACTATGAAGATTTATCATTTTCAAATACAACTGAAGTTTGTGATTAAACTCGCAAATCAATTGAAAGATATTCACGACAGAGTAGTTTTATGCTAGGTAGAAAGGAATTTATTGCACCTTAACTAGTAGTTGATCTAGATATATGCAGTTGAGTGTGGGAGATGCAGTGTTCGTTATTCAAGCGACAACAGAAGCCTTGGGACCTAAAGTTGATACCATGCCTATTAATCGATCTTCTATTCAAAGATTTCAGAAAAAATTAAGAAAACATCGTGCAGAAAAAATTAAATATATTTTTACAGAGAACATACCACCATTTGTAACAAACAGTTTAATGGGATGGTAAGCTGCTGCCGGCTTTAGATGTCAGGAGACTCAAAAAGAAGAAAGACATACTATAGTTCCAACACATGGTAGCATTGAACAACTAATTGGCATACCAAAATTAGAAAATTCATCGAGAAAAGAACAAGCATGAGCTGTTTTGAATGCATTAAAAGAGTGGTGGCTAGAATCTAAAGTACGAGGTTTCTGCTGCGATGCCACTGTTTCCAATACATTTCATTTTAACGGTGCTATTGTGGTCATTGAGTAATTGGCTCAAAGAGATCTTTTGTTGTTTTTACCCTGCCGACATCACATCTACGAGTTAGTACTATGTTTCGCGTATTTTGAATGCAAATTGCAGTCACAGGACAACAAGGCTTGTCCTAATATACCTTTTTTTAGTCGCAACTAAGAGATCAATGGAAATGAATCAATACAAATAATTTTCATAATGCCAAATCTTTTTTAAAGTAGATTTTTAGTGATACTGAAATTAGAGAACTGATGAAAACCTTTGTAATGGCTCTAAAAAGCCGGAATTTACGACTATAAAGAAGTTGTGTAGTTATTTATTATATTTTTAGGAGAAGGCTTAAAATAAAAACTCAAAATACGTCACCAGGAACGATGCTTCATGCTAGATGGAGTGCAAAAGCTATTTATTCAAATGAAAATGTTCTTTTTGCGGAATGAACTTCATCTTAATGCAGAGGATGAACACAGACATGTAAAAGTTTTTCTTCATATCATTTATAAGATTTATATTAAGGCTTTGATTAACTTCTCAGTCAGCAAATAAAAGCCCCATATCAAGATTTGTGCTTCCTAAATTCATTTGAAAAGTTTGAAATAATAGAATTCTCAATTTCAAAACAAACAATGCATAAATTTTGCAAATCATTTATGGTACTTAAGTGAAACTATCAATCCCTACATCTGTATATTGGTGATATTTTTGGGCTACCAAAATTAACCAAGAATGATTAAATAACTAAAGGAACGAGCCATTCAACGCGACAAGGAATTATAATATTGATCCTAGAGATTATACAACGCACAGCACAGAAATTTTGGGCTAAAGTCATCTAAGGCATATATGTTATAAGTTCTATTTAAAACTTCAAGCATTAGTACTTTGAAACGCACTTTAAGAGTATCATTAATTAAACTCTATCATTACAATTCTAATTATTATGAATTATTATCACTTCATTTAATAATTATTATTCTTCATTATTTTTATTAACCTTTGCTTATTTAATTATTATATTATTATATTATTTATTATATTATTATTATTTATTAATTAATTATTATTATATTATTATATTTATTATTTATTTATTATTTTTATATTATTATTAATTATTATATTATTATAATTATTAATTATTATTATTCATTATTATAATTTATATATATTATTATTATTATTCATATATTTATATATTATTATTATTTGTTAATTTATTTTTCAATTATTGATTATTATATTATTTTGACACTATCATTGGAATTTTTTTTTTTGATATAAAAGTAATAACGAGGAGCTTGTTTTTCTCGCTATGCATACATATTCTGAACGCAGAATTTTTTTTGGCTAGATGTTTTCTTGTTCATTTTGCGGTCTTAATCACATACTTTTATTATATATTTACAAATAAGAAAATGTTTTAATAATCATGTAAGTTATTCAAATTTTTTGATATACATTGAAGAAAGGGACTGTCAATATAATAAATAACAATGCAAAGATAGTTAAAAAGAGGAATGGAAAGTAGTATTTGCTGCTTTGGCTGTTTAAGTTCATTATGATCGGAATGATAAGTT
>JABUQX010118371.1:0-7500 GCA_015478945.1 Trachelipus rathkii
TAATTCGTCTGTCATATTATGCTGCAATATATTCAAATATCTTTTTCTTCTCCTTATAACTATCTACATTACCTTTTACCACCTATTAGGGTTCTTACTATCTCTAGTCACGATTATATATATGCCCTTCTCATCTTCTTCTCTTTACTTTTCCTTCTCATTTGCCTATCTAACTGCTCTTCTCTTCTTCTATAGTCTTCGTCTTCGTGCTCTATCTTCCTCTGCTCTTCTTCTCTTTGTAACCTTCCTCCTCCATCTTTCCCAGACTTCATCTTGTAGACGCCTCTTAACCTACACTATTCTATATCGTGAACAATTACTGATGTTCACACTCTACTTTCTTTGCAACAGACAACATGTCTTCTATCTCTCGTATGTCAGTTGTAGCAAATCTGCAATCTTCTCCGCACTAGAATCCGTATGCTCACTCACCTTCCCGTTCTTGCTTGCCAACAACCCTGCCTCAGGTTCTCCTTAATGCTACTATCATTATCATTTTGGTGTTAGAGCCCGTAACTGCATTCGCCTCCCTGTAATTTTCAATCTACAAATTCTCATTCAGGGAAACCTCCACTCGGGGGGGAAGTAGATCATATGCGCCTCCTCCTATGGTCATTTCCTCAATGCCAATTTCTGATTCACTCCATAATGGCCTCTGTTTCTTATTCGTCTTTCGAGTTCTTGCTACTACAACGGTTTCTCCTTCTGTTCCTATTTCTGTTGATTCTTCTTCTGTTTCTATTCCTGAAGTTAATGCTGTTCTTCCAGGTTCGCTTTTACGTATATTTGATGGTGATTCTAAACGGTTTTTCCTTATTGACTCGGGCAGTAGTTTCTCTATTTTGAATGTTCATGGTTTTTGTTCTTCTCTTCCGCCTGTTGTTTCTCATTTACGGGCTGCTAATGGTTCTAGCATTGCTGTCTATGGTGAACAACTCCTTACTTTATCTATTGGACTGCGTCGTTCTTTCCGTTGGACTTTTCTCTTGGCCGATGTTACACAAAACATCATTGGTGCTGATTTTCTAAGTCATTTCAATATTCTTATTGACATGGCCAATAGTCGTCTACTTGATGACACTACTTCTCTTTCTTGTAATGCTGTTCTTTTTGATTCTTCTATTTATGGTATCAATCTTCCTGATTCCTCCTCTTATTCTTCTTTTCACACTCTTTTGCATTCTGAATTTTCTGACCTAATCCAGCCTATTTCTAATCTTTCTCCTGCGTCTCACCATGTAATGCATTACATTGAGACAAAGGGTAGTCCTCCTGTTTGCAAGGCTCGCAGACTTTCTCCAGAAATGTTAAAGATTGCGCGTGTTGAATTTGACATGCTTCTGGAAAAGGGTATTGTTTCCCCTTCTACTTCTCCTTACGCTTCTCCGCTTCACATTGTTAAAAAAGGGCCAGATTCTTTTCGTTTTGTTGGGGACTACAGGTTACTAAATTCTAAAACTGTTGCTGATACTTATTCTAGTGGCTTGCAATCTAACTCTGCATCCGTGGAATACCACCTCTCTAACTCTAATCCTAACCTTTTGCTCCTGTCTGAGACCCAGATGGCTAGGAATTGCATCCACTAAACTCGTTTAATATGTCCTAACAATAAAGCACTTATTTTCATTTCAATAATTTTCCGTCTAAAGGGTGGAGTATGGGCCTATGTAAACATAAACACTCCTGTCACACGTCTCGAGAATCTCGAATCTCCTAACTTTCTTCCTTTCTGTGCCTTAAAATCTTTCTTCCTTCTACTACAATAATCTTGTGCCTTCCTGCTACTGTTCTGCTAACAGAACAGATTTTCACGCTTTTTTGAATATCTTTCCTACTTCTCACGAGACTGTTACATCTTCTCATCCGCCTCAGAATGCTGAGGTCCTCTATTTAGGGGATTTCAATGTACCAACACTGAATGGTTGGGTTCCTCTCATACTGGTTTAGGTGTGGGAGGAGGCCGAATCATTTAGCAACTTCTCAACGATCTGGAGCAAGTAATTAAAGAACCCACACACACATTCGCGGATCGTCCTGGGAACCAAATCTTGAACACACTTGACTATGTTTCACCACTAAATACAATTTCCTCTATAAATACACCACCTTCGCTCCTATTGGTAAGAATCTGACGACAACCTTATAATTTCTCTTATTTTAATACTTTCCTCTCCCAACAGCTCCACCTGCCCTACGCGCTTTTCTTTCTGGCACTTTGATCGGGCCGATGGGGGGGCCTTGCGTTGCTTGCTACGTTCTAACTATAATGGTGGAACGTGACGCTTTTTTCTCTGGTGAGCTTCCCAACTTTCCGGCCTGATAAGGGTGGGCTTGTAATCGTGATGGGATGAGTAGGTGTTATTCCTTCTTTCGACTAAATCTTTCTCTCCTCATACATCGTATGGTTCGATCGGTGCTTGTTCTCTATGGCCATCCTTCTCAGGCTGAGAGACAGTGCGGTATGCGGGGAGTGGACAAGAATTTCCTCGTTTCTCGCTATCAACTCTTGCCTAAATTTTCATTCTTGCTAGAAAATCGTTGCATGGATACCTTCGACGAGGCCAACAAGCGGGCTTTCATCAAACCGAAAGTGCGCTAACGCCTCCTTGGGTTCTCCTACTGACAAATTTTCTGGCCTCTTGTTTCAACAAATTCTACACTTCTGTAATCTGTCTTTCCTCCTCTTATTCGCTCTGATCATTGTGTTGCTATTTCTCCAACTGAAAAGGCCAATCTTTCGGCCTCCTATATTTTCCTCTAACTCAACCTGGACGATTCTGGCATTCCTCCTCCTCCTTCTCTTCCCTCTGGCACAGCCACTTCAAATTCAAGAGGTGCATATTTCCATTCGATCGGGGTGCATGGGCTGCCTGAAATCTAACGAAACGTTAGGAGGTGGGTGGCCCGGATGGCCTTCCTCCCGAGTTTTGAGGGAGTGTGGCTTCCGTGCTATCCCCGCCCTCGTTCAACTATATTCTCTATGTCTCAATACTTACACACTTTCCCTCAGTGTGGAAGCACGCACATGTCCATCCTATTCCGAAATAAGGAAGCCGCTCTGATCCTCTAACTATCGCCCTATAGCTCTTACTTTGTATTCTATCTAAGATCTTTGAAACTCTTCTCACTCTCATTTCTTAGATCAATAGCTGGAATCTCATTCACTTCTTTTCCGATCGCCAAGTACGTGCCTTTCGGGCGCTCGAGGTCTATGGCGATATACTTTCCTATCTTATGATTTATGGTTTTTCCGCCCTTAGGAATACGGGGACTTGCGGTCGGTGGCCGCTTGAATACACATATTCACATTAAGGCATTATGACCGGTGTATTGGCACGCGTCACTGCTTGTCTCCGAGCTCCCCTCCCTTTGGGGTTTCCTCCTTCTCTTCTGCTTTACTTATGTCTAGCTTTCTTTCAAATCGCTCAGTATCAGCTGTTGTTGATGGGGCGACTTCTTCTTCCTTTTCTGTCAAATTAGTGGTGTTCCTCAGGGTTCTGTCCTTATGCTCCTACTTTATTCCTACTTTTTCATTAATGATCTTCTCAACCTGCAAACTTCTAACTCTATTCTATATAGCGATGATGGACCTCTTCATGACTCTTCAACTACGACGTTTCAATTCTGCTCCTTCTTTTAACTCTAGAATTGCCTCTCGTCTTAATCTTTCCGATTCTCTATTCTCGCTGATCTGGGAATAGAATGTTCGGGTGCGGGTCGTCTTGATCCTTGTGAAAATTCAATGTTTAGACTCACCTACGAACATTCACCTCTCTAAGACACCTTCTAACTTTCCTTCTCTTTCGACGTATTTCTCATCGTCTCTCCCTGTCGAAAATATAAATCATCTCTTGGCCTTACATAAACAAAAAAATGTCTTTGGAAACCTCACATCACAACGTTATGCTAAGCGCGGCCTCAAGGAAGCTGGGAGTGTCTTGTTTAGACTGCGAGACTTTTTTTTCCTCTTCACAGTTTCTCCAGTTATACAAGGGCCTCAGCCGCCGCTTGTATTGGAGTGCACTGCTCTCATATCTGGGGGCTCTGGTTTCTTACCCCGGCTGTTTGGATAGGGTCGAGTCAAAGGCAAAAAAGACTTATCAGAACTGATCCTGTTTACTTTCTAGTTTCACTTGACCTCCTATCTTTGCGGCGCGATGTTGTGCGTGGCTTTCATCTCTTTTCTAAGGTACCGCGTTGTAAGCGGCAAGTGTTCGAAGGGAACTTTCCAACTCGCGTGCCACCACTTTTAAGACGCCCTGGTAGCACAAGGGGTGCTGTGTTCGGCACATGAGGGAGTTTTGTGTTAATATCAGCAACTCCAGACTAAGTTCGCTGCGGTGCTCTTCTTTCTGCCACCTCTGTTCTGTGGACTTCTCTTCCATCTTCTGTGTTTCCTACTCAATTTAATCTCCCTCACTTTCAAGCCTGCGGCTGTGCTCATCTGCGTAGTTTGTGTTAGGTGAAATTCTTGTTGTTTTTAACGGCCCGCTCCTTGAATAGGGCCAATTGGCCCCGTGAGCGGTGTGGATAACGCGTAAAAAAAATAAAAAAAAAAAAAAAAAAACCTTCCATGTTTTACTTCTCTCTAAATGGAATGCAACCATTTTTTCTTCTCCTTGACTTTAAATCTGGCATTCTTCAAATTCATGTTAATTCCTGAATGATCGTCCTAAAACTTGTATTAGGCCAACTCCTTTTGGCAAGTTTTAACTGTATACTTTCATGCCATTTGGGTCTACGTAATCCAAGTGCTACTTTTCATACGTCTTGATAGATTCATTGGGTTTTAATCGTGGTTTACCTTTGTATATGGCTACATTGGAATGATCTGATTAGTTGTCTCTGTCCTCTAGGTATGGTAATGATCTTTCTCATCTTCGTACTGTTTTCTCTCGTTTATCTCAAGCTGGTCTTCGTTTAAATTTCGAGAAATGCATTTTGGGTGCTGCTTCTCTTCATTTTCTTGGCCATAAAATTTCTTCTTCTGGTCTTTCTCCACTACCTGATCGTGTTTCTGCTATTCGTGATTATCCTCTTCCTACCACTCAGAAAGATCTTCGTGCTTACCTAGGTCTCCTTAATTTTTATCGTCATTTCCTCCCCAAGGCTGCTGCCATATTAGCTCCCAGTTACTGCTTTGCTTGTTCAAGGTCGTTGGGGCAGCTCGACAATGGTTAATTGGACTGATGCTGCGTGTGAGGCTTTTGAACAGAGTAAAACTTTATTGGTCAACAACACTCTTCTTGTTTTTCCTGAACACGGTGCTGAAACTCGCCTATTTGTAGACGCCAGTGATTATGCTGTAGGAGCTTCACTAGAGCAACTGCAAAATGGTGCTTGGCTTCCTCTCGCTTTTTATTCTCAGAAACTTCCTCCTGCTGTCACTCGCTATAGTACTTTTGGTCGTGAGCTATTTGCTGTATATTCTTCAATTAAATACTTTAGATATTTTCTTGAAGGTCGTCAGTTTTATGTTCTCACGGATCATAAACCACTCACCTCTGCTATTACTTCTGTTTCTTTACACTATTCTCCTCGTGAATTTCGTCATCTGGATTTTATTGCCCAATTTACTACTGATCTTCGTCACATTCCTGGTCGTGATAACTCTAGTGCTGATGCTTTATCTCGTATCCAGGTAAATGCGGTTACGCCTTTGCCTACATTAGACTACTCTGCTATGTCGGTTGCTCAAATGGGGGAGGATCTTATTCTTCCTGCTGATACTTCTATCAAACTTCAAACTCTTTCTTTACCTGATTCTACTGTTCCTTTAATTTGTGACATTTCTACTGGCAGAGTCCGTCCTTTTGTTCCTTCTGCTTTTCGAAAACAGGTTTTTCTTATCCTTTTCATTCTCTTTCTCATCCTGGTATTCGTGGTTCTCAAAAACTTTTATCCTCTCGTTTTTTTTGGCCTAACATGCATACTGACATCTCTTTTTGGGCTCGTTCATGTATTGCTTGTCAAAAAACCAAAGTTCATAGACATACTAAACCTCCTTTAGGTTCATTTCCTTTACCCTCTTGTCGTTTTGATCGTCTTCATCTTGATCTTTGCGGTCCTCTTCCGCCTTCGCGTGGGTGTACTTATTTATTGACTATGGTTGACAGATATACTCGTTGGCCTGAAGTTATTCCTCTTTCTTCTCCTACTGCGGAAAATATTGCTACGGCATTTCTTACTACTTGGGTGGCTCGTTTTGGTGTTCCTTCCTCTATTGTCACTGATAATGGCCCACAATTTCGTTCCCATCTTTGGCGTGATTTCTTATCTCTACTTGGTATTGAAAAAATCCATTCCAGTACTTATCACCCTCAAGGAAATTCTTATGTCGAGCGCCTTCATCGCCAATTAAAGGCTGCTTTGCGCTGCTCCCTCTAATTCCTCAACATTGGTGGAGAGAATCTTCCCTCTGGTTTTGCTTGGTCTCCGTCTTCGTTTAAGGAAGATTTGAAATCTTCTGCGGCTGAACTAGTCTATTGGTTTCACTCCTTGCGTCTTCCGGTATTTTTTCTTCTTCTTCTTTGACCTTCCTTTTCCGGATTATCCTTCTTTTCTCTCTAAGCTTCGTTTCTGATTGTTTCTTTCTTTTCTTCCTTCTCTCTGCTCGTTCCTGAATCTACTGCTGTTACTTACCCATGAATTTAGATTCTGCTACTCATATATTTCTTCGTCATGACTCTCATCGTTTTCCTTTACAACCTTCTTATACTGGTCCTTATCTTGTTCTTCGTCGCCGACCTCATTTTTTCACAATTCAAAATGGGACTCGTGTTGAAAATGTTTCTGTTGAACGTATTAAACCTGCTTTCCTTGACTCTTCTGATTCTGATCTTTCTGATAATCAGTTGCTAGATAATTCTTTTGTCCTTGATGGTTCTTCTTATGGTTTGGATGATGATTCTGATATTGGCTCTTCCTCCTTGTTTCCATCTTTTCCTTCAAGAATTGTTCCTGTGTCTTCCTCTCCCTTACACGAGGCTGTTGTGGTCCCTACTACAGTTCCACTTTCTGTTACTTCTACTAGTCCTTCTCTTACCGCCACTACTTCTTCTTCTGTTTCCCGTCACATGACTTCCTTGTCTTTTCCTCCTCCGATTTTACCTCCTGTCCTTGATTTTGATTTACCTCCTGATATTTTACCTTTTCCTCCTGACGTTCCCTCTTGTGAAGTTTCCTCTTCTGTATCCGTTTCTTCTTCCTTACTCCTTCCTCCTTATATCTTATGCTTCGCCTGCTAATAGTTCCTTCTACCTGACTCGCGATTTGGGCGCTCCGTTATTAAAACCGGTGGTTTCCAGTCTTCTTGAGGGGAAGGTATCTATAGTGAACCCTATTCTTTTTATTCCTTTAAAACTTTGTATATTTCTTATTTGCAAATGTACTTCTATAAGTTTTTTTATAATTTGCTTCAAGATCCATAACTTCTTAAAATAAAGAAATTATTTATTAAAATTAAATATAATTATTTAACTTAACCATTTAATAGAACAT
>JABUQX010118371.1:10000-15000 GCA_015478945.1 Trachelipus rathkii
TAGACTAGCTTACCTTTCCTGTTATCTCACAATCCTTCCTACTACACCTGCATCGTCCGTTCCTTTCATCCAACATATATAATAAGTATTTAAACTCAGACACTTGTTCCAGCTGCTCACCATCTAACATAACTTCACACAGAGGACTGTCCTCACTTACAACCATAGCCTTACTCTTGTTTACGTTTACTTTCAAACCCCTCTGTATACACACCCTGCCAAATCTCTCTACCAATCCTCACAAACTCTCTTCAGATTCACCACACAAAACCAAATCATCCGAAATATATATATATATATATATATATACCGTAAAACTGGGATACTTGGAACACTTTTGACCAATGCTTACATCCCTGTGAATAAATCCTAAACTATTTGGAGTAGAAAGGTGGTTGTAGGCTCATTTTGTTCGTGAAATGATGCTCTTTAAGACGGTATATGAATGTAAAACACAAACCTTTAATATCCTGTTTTAACATGCAAATGTGTATTTTTTCATTTTCTACTAATTTTCAAACCCCTGAAAAATGTTACCCCATATTTCCGGTCAGGAATATCTGACCCCCCCCAAATTTGGCATGTATGATAAGGGTCATATAAGGTATTTTTTTGACATAAGTGATAAAAAAATTTTTTTACGATTTTTAAGTTATGAAATTTTTTTTAACAGTGGGGCTACTTGGAATGGGCGTTCCAAGTTGCCCCCACTGTTTTAAAATGCATTTTTCTACTAATTATTTTGCTTTTTTCAGACTATTTAATAGATTTAAAGAAACTGATGAATAAATTTACTTATTAAAAAATTTAAAATTAGTTTAAAAATAATTACTTAACTAAAGAAAATATTAAGTACCATATTTATCAAAATTTCAAGATGAGGTCATATATTAGACAAAAAGGAACGAGAACTTATGCTGATTATAGTAATCAGCAGTTGGTGCAGGCTCTTGAAGCTACTGTATAAGGAATGGAAGCATGTCTTTACGATTGGGAGCAAAAAAAATAGGCCTATTCAATTACGACGAAACCAACTTGGCTGATAACCCTGGACTGAAGAAATACCTGTACCTAAGGGGGATCAAATACCCAGATTGTGTTGCAAATTACACCAAGTCGTGTGTAACTGTTGTGTGTGTCGCCTGATGGCACCCTTCTGCCTCCATTTGTTGTATATAAAAACCCTCCAGGAGGCAAATGCACCTTTTATACGATGTGGACAGAGGGAGGACCTAAAGGAGCACCTTGCTGCAATCATAGGTGTTGTAAGATGGGAACACAATATGATATAACCAAATTTAAGTACTTACTGTCAAGAATTTAACTTGAAATGGCCTCCCTGGGTAACTTAGAATGGGTGTTCCAAGTAACCCCTGTTGAAGTTTTGTCACCTTACTACAGTTATGACCCTCCTTTGAAGATATAAACAGCAGAAAGAACACATAAATTGCATGTAAATATACTACAATGTTTCATCCGTATTTTTAATTACTTACTAACCATTTTATATCACTGCAACATAGAAAATTTTTTAATTGAAGCTAAAACCCGTTCCAAATTTTTTATATATATATATATATATATATATATATATATATATATATATATATATATATATATATATATATATATATATATATATATATATATATATATATATAGTATATACGAGAGAGAGAGAGAGAGAGATATATTATATATATATGGTGCTTTGTATTGATGAAATGGATGTGAGGGGAGTGTGGAAAGAACACTTCGAAAATCTGTATAATATTGGCAGTAGTGAAGAGGTGATAGTGAATGTGTCTGGGTTTGATGGTGCAAGAAGGAATAGGTATTTTGGGGTATTTTGGGGATGAGGTCATTAGCAAGGAGGAGGTAATGGGTAGAGTGAGAAAGTTGAAGAATAGTAAATCTGCAGGTATAGATGAAATTACTAATGAAATGATCAAGAACAGAGGGGAGATGGTGATTGATTGATTTAGTTAGAATAGTTGCAGGAGGGTATACTTCCGAGGTATTGGAGGAGAGCAGTAATAGTACCCTTATATAAGGGTAAGGGAGATAATGGGAACTGTAGGGATTAAAGAGGAATTAGTTTATCGAGTGTTGTAGGGAAGATATATGCTGGTATTTTGGTCGAAAGAGTGCGTCGAATGATTAAAGGGCTGATTGGTGAATAACAAGGTGTGTTTAGAAGTGGTAGAGGATGTGTGAATCAAATCTGTACATTGAAAGAAATGACTGAGAAAATGAGGGAGAAGAATAAATTGCATTTAAATTTTATGAATTTGTAACAGGTGTATGATAGGATTAATAGGGAAGCTCTATGGAAGGTGTTAGTAATATATGGTGTTGGTAGTAGGCTTCTTAATGGAATCTAAAGTATGTATGAGGATAGCGAGGCGTGTGTAAGAATATATGGTGTCAAAAGTGATTGGTTTAATATTAATAGTGGAGTAAGGCAGGGATGTATGTCCCCTTGGTTATTCAAGTTGTATATGGAAGGGGTTATGAAAGAATTAGAGATTGGGGTGGCAGGAAATGGTTTTAGAATGATGGAGAATGGAGGTGAGTGAATAATTTGGTTTTGTGTGGTGAATCTGAAGAGAGTTTGATAGGATTGGTAGAGAGATTTGGCAGGGTGTGTAAAAGGAGGGGTTTGAAAGTAAACGTAGATAAGAGTAAGGTTATGGTTGTGAGTGAGAACAGTCCTCGGTGTAAAGTTATGTTAGATGGTGAGCAGCTGGAACAAGTGTCTAAGTTTAAGTATTTAGGATATATGTTGGATGAAAAGGGAACAGATGATGCAGAGTGTAGTAGGAAAGTGGCTGGTAATTAAACAAGCAGAATGGGAAGGAATGAAATGAGGCACAGCTTAGGGTCTTAGAGTTATGGGTATATTGTTATTTAGTGAATGTATAGTAGTGAAACTAGGGTCTGGAAGAAGTATAGATCTAGTTCAATGTGTTCAGATGGACAACTTAGGGGCGTTAGGTGGAAAAGAATTGATAAAATGAGGAAATGAACGTATTAGAGAGTTAAGGAAGAAGAGAGAGAGAGAATAAATGAAAGTATGTTGAGATGGTTTGGTCATGTGGAAAGGATGAAGACAGTGATGGTTAAGCAGATGTATAGTGGTGAGTGCGTTGAGAAGGCCCAGCTGGAAGACTAAAGAAAAAGGAATGTCTGAGGAGGAGAAAATGAGTTTGAGAAGAGAGAATAAATATGCATAATAGGAGAGTGAATGGCGGGGCTTTGAGGGTATGGCTGTGGCCCACTTGGGCCAAGGGATTACCCTACACTGACGATTTGCCATAGTGAGGGTCCGTCTGCGGTCCCATGAAGCTCTAGTGTGGATTTTCTGACTGCGACGAGTTCTCACTAATAGGTATAGAGGGGGAGGTAAGGCTGGGCTTTCTTTTTGACTTGTCATATTCTTCTACTACTTTTCTTTTCCGATGCATGTCACGCACCTTACCCCCAGTCTTGGGAATAAAAGGATCTATTTAGGGGTTATTATATATATATTATTATTATATTATTATTATTACTGATGATATCATAATATTATATCTATATATATATGTAATATATTATTATTATTATTATTATTATTATTATTATTATTATTATTATTATTATTATTATTATTATTATTATTATTATTTTTATTATTATTTATATATATCATTATATATATCATTACTATTACATATTCTTTTATTACTTTTAAGTGTTCAGCAGGAGGCCAGCCCCACTGAGAATCCTACAGCCTCTGGGAAGAAACGCCACTTTATCGTGACAACGCTCACTCTCTTCAACATCTATTAATATTCTTCAATTGAAGGTGGTTATTCAAGACCAGAACATAACCCCTTCAAATTGGTGACATCTGAGTGACCAGTGCCACTGGAGTGGCACAACGAACACCAGTAAGCAACCTTGAACACCCATCAAATGTGATTACGAACACCCATCAAATCAAGTTTCTTCTTATATAAGCATTTGTTTAGTCATCTCAGCCGCCTGTACTGTACTTCTCAAGCTTCTGCAGGTGCGGACCAACTGCCAGTAAGAGTACAGAGTGGTCGAAGCCTTCTCAGTGACCTTAATGTGTGCACACCTAGCTCTCACCTGACAGCTACACGCTACTACCCAACGTCCTTCCAGGGCCGGAAAGCGGAGTGTGCTCTCTGCGGCATTATCACTGGAGAGTACTCTGAGAATTAGCAGGAGAGCAGACTTCCAGGAGGAATCCTAGCAGCTTCCAAGAAGGCACTTTATCGTGACAATGCTCACTCTCTTTAACATCTATTAATATTCTTCAATTGAAGGTGGTTATTCAACATCAGAATTTCACACCTCTTCAATACAGTTTTATATCAGTTATTCTATTGTTATTATATATATATTAAATAATAAAACATAAATATATATATATATATATATATATATATATATATATATATATATATATATATATATATATATATATATATATATATATATATATATATATATATATATATATATATATAATTCCTCCTTTAAATCCTTTTAACTAACTAGGTAAATGTCACTCGCAGGAACGGGAAGGCACCTAACCCCATACCAACACAGACTCCATTTCTGTAACTATGTAAATCCACCCCATTGCGAGAATTCGCTGCAGCATTAAATACAGCCGATAAATATAGGAAAACATAAACTGAATCTAACTAGACCTGTGAGGTAGGGGTAAGTTATGTTGGGGCATAATCGGTTTAGGGATTATTCACGCACGAAGCGACTCAAAAACATGGGAGACTATAGTGCGTCAACTGTCAAGAGATCAGTGCTTGCAGATAACAACAACACGCCGAAGGACACGGGTACCAGGCACTTGGTCGACGGTTCGGCAGTAACGATTGCACGAGGTGGTCCAACGGTACCAGGAAACCCTGACACATGATCACCGGCGAGGACAAGGTAGGCCCAGAGCCACGACACCCGTGGAA
>JABUQX010118371.1:20000-21469 GCA_015478945.1 Trachelipus rathkii
CACCCACATTCCTAACGATCATAGAATTCAGGAGCCCATGCACCTGATCAAATCTAATCACAGGCAAATGCATAGGACACCTGAGAGGAGGAGGAAGAGGAATACCAGAATCGTCCAGGATTAAGCTAAAGGAAAAAAGGAGGCCAAATAGATTGGCCTTTTCAGTTAGAGAATTAGCTAGCAGCAGAACCATAAAATCGAATTAGGGGAGGAAAGGCAGATTTACAGAAGTTAAGAGATGTTTTTGGCAAGAGGCTAAAAAGATTGTCAGTAGAACCAAGGAGGTTGGCGCACTTTCGCTTGATGAAAGCCCCCTTTGCTCATCGAAGAGCATCCCTGCAACAATTTCTTGGTAAATGATAATTAGAGAGAGTGATAGGATAATGAGAATTTTTCCACCCTGATATGCACTGTCTCTAGCCTGAATGACCAGAGAACAAGCACGATCGAACCATGGATAATGAGGTGAAAGGTTTAGGTCGAAGAAGGAAATGAACCTGTGTCATATCCCATCAACGATTACAGCCCCCTCCTTATCTTTTAAATCTTAGAACAAGCACGATCGAACCATGGATTATGAGGAGAGAATGGTTTAGTAGAAGAGGGAATGAACCTGCCCATCCCATCAAAGATTACAGCCCCCACCTAATCTTTTAAATCTTTATACATTCATCATTATTCCTTACTGAGGTAGCTAATTTGCAATCATCTGCAAACTTGGAACCTTACATTTAAGTCCATGGTCAAATATACATATATGAGGAACAGCTACTTGACCTAAGAAATAGTACGAACCATAAACATGTCTCCTCATTTCCATTAATAGAAATACTTTTCACTTTCATTGATTAACTATTATTCTTATTATTATTATTATTATTATTATTATTATTATTATTATTATTATTATTATTATTATTATTATTATTATCAAAATTAAGAGACTCAAGGAATCAAAAATTTTGATCACTTAAATAATTTCAGGGGGATTGAACCCCCTGACACCCACTGTCTACAGCCTTATATATATATATTATTATTATATATATACATATTATATATTATATATATATATATATATTATTATTAAGAGAGAGAGAGTAGAGATAAATTATTAAGTATGTTATTATTATTATTACATATTATTATTATTATATTACATATGAAGATAGTTATTGTTAGAGTTATATATATATATATATATATATATAGCATATATATATATATATATATATATATATACATATATTATAAGTATATATATATATATATATAGATAGAGAGAGAGAGAGTGTTTTCAGAGGTTTATGTACTTATATATAAATATATATATATATATATATATATATATATATATATATATTTACGAGAAATTTTTAAAACACTTCAATTAATTGTCATCGTCAAAATTTCTTAATAGTCCCATCACTAATATATATATATATATATATATATATATATATATATAT
>JABUQX010118372.1:0-30000 GCA_015478945.1 Trachelipus rathkii
AGTTTATATATTTCTGTATGTGTCAAATTAGAAAAAGGAAGCAAGAAAATTAAGTTATATTTTATTAAAACAGGTTTTAAATATTTCGAATTTTGGTATTAAACAAAATATTTGAATTTATTAAAAAAGTATTTAAGAATATATAATATAATATTACTTTTAAAATTTCGAGAATTGAATTTCAATGACAAGAACATTATTTTTGTAATGACTGTGCAAATAGCGTTAAAATACATTTACGAGTTAAATAATTTAATGTTGAAATTTGACGATTACCTTTCATAGAGTTATAACATTACGGTCAGTGAAATTCTAAGAAAGGTGATGCTTTAGAAGTTAAATTTTTTATTAAGAAGTTTTTAAATAATGAAATATATGGTCATACATAATATTTGATTTCATTCAAAAGTATTTACGACATTAAACTTCTTAATAGTATAAGCCGAAAGGCTTGAATTTAAGAAAAGATTCAGCCCTTAAGAAAGGTGAAATTTAAAAAATAAATTTTTAGGATTTCCATAGTTCCTAATATGTGCATTTAGAAAAATCGTACACTTCTAAGGAGGTTATAAATTATTGTATATGTGAAATCCATGTTGAAGAAAGTTATATTTTTCAGAAGTTCACATTTTTTTTAAAAAAGGTTTTCAAATAATGAAATATTTGGTATATAAAAAATTATTGAATTTCTTGCAGATTATTATTGATAATCGTAAAAAATTATTAAATTTATTTGGTATTTTTTAAATTGTTTTTTATGAAAATTATTTTTTATAAATGAAAAAATAAGTTAAAATACTTTTAAGATTTAAAGAATGGGAATGTGAATATAGCGGATAGTTAATTTTTTAGAGCTTTCTAACACCTTTGAATTTGACCTTTTAAGGAAAAGCGTAATTTAGAAGTTCAAATTGTTTTACAACGAGGTTTTAAAAAATATGAAAGTATTTGTTTATGAAAAAATATTGACTTTGACTACGAATAGGTAAATTAAGTAAGAATAAATATATTTATAGGTTTGATTTTTGAATTGATTTAAATTGACATTTTTTTTTCTAACTGAGGCATTTTATAGGTTAAATACTTTAAATTTATTATAATTTTTAAATGTTTGTAAATTTGAACATGCGTCTTTTAAGAGTTTAATCTACAGACTCCTCCCGCCGAAGCAGTAATCTTTTCAAACTTAATTTTTTTCTCATTCAAATTATGGTTTTACAAATAATGATTATTTAAAAATCCACTAATATTGATAACTTCCATTAAAAAAGTATTTAGACACAATAAAAATTAATCATAGCATGCTCTTTTTAATGTTTTGTTGTAATCTGCGATATTATACATATGAAATTATGTTTTTAAGATGAAATACGTTTAAAACTTAAATTTTTAAGAATTAAATATTTAAAATGTTGAAATTTTAATAATAGTATTTTAGAGTTCTAAATTTGTATGTTGAAATTTTTACAGAAATTTCGATTGAATTAAAATTTTTCTATTAAAAGGTTTTAAAAACTATGAATATTTGGTATATAAAACTAATTATTGTTATTGATAGGTTCGATGGTGTAAGTAAAAATGAATATTTATAATGACAAGTTTGATGACTTTTTGATAGCCTATTTTAATGAACCTAATTTTTTCAGAGATAAAAAAAAGGTTAGACTATTTTAGATTTACTAAAATTCATACATGTTGATAATTTAAGGAAAATAGTATTGTTGAGGATCTAAGCAGGAAAGTGTAACATTTAAAATTAAAGTCTGTTTAATGAATTTATTTTATTATTATTAAAACGGTTTTTCAACAGAAGTCTGATAACTTGGGTATTTGAATCGCTCTTCAAATGTTCTACAAAAAGTAAATTTAACAAAAATAATAATATCATTTATAATTCAAAATCTATAGGAAATTAAAATATAGAGTTTATGGATAAAAATTACTGATTAATGCTTTATGATACCAAGTTAAAAATAAATTTTATCGTTCAAAAAAATTTAAATTATAATTATGAGAAAGTTCATAATTTTATATGATAAATTTTTTATGTTAATTTTATAAAAAAATAATTTTGAAGATATTTTTTTTATTACTAACAGTTTTTTAATATTATTAACATATTTTTCTATTAAAAAAAATGACCTTGAAATCTTATATATTGATTGGTGTTTGTAGCTTTAAAATATTGTATCATTATCTTTATCGTTTTTGAATTGATTTTATTTGAAATTCTTTAAACTGAATTAAGCTTTAAAAATGTCAACTCTAAGGGAATTTCTAAATTAATTTCGTCTTCAGTTTAGTGAAAAATTCAGTAAATTTTAAAGTTCCAGTTGCTTTCCTAGTTCTGTTTGGAAAGGTATTTAGAAGTTAATTTTTTTATATTACCAGTTTATATGAATAATTGGATAACCTTTAAATCAATATTGAATTTCACATTTACATAGTAATATTAAGTTATACTACAAAATTAATTATTTTTATTATTTTTGAAATTGATACTACTAAATGATCTTTATATAGAAACCGGAACACAAACGATTAAAAATTTAACTAATAATTAAAAAAATTAAAAATGTTGAATTTAATATCAAAAATAGGATTTAGAGTTCTAATTTGTATATGTGAAATTCAGTAATACACGCGCTATATTTTAGAAGTATAACTTTTATTAAACTGTTTTCTCAAAACCTCTGATCATAGGTCAAATATACAATAACAAATATTTGAAATTTCCATTAAAAATATACTTTAAGAAAAATATAAAGACATTTCATAATTTTTTCAACTGATTCTTTGTAATCTCTCTCTGCATTTTTAATGACACAATTTCATTTTTTTACAAATGCTGAATGGTATTATATTTATTTTTATATTACAACATAATTTAAATGTTGAACTTAGAATATCGTACATAATCTTGTAAGATTCTACAATTTTTGTACATGTGAAATTTCTAAGACAAAATCCTTCAATTTTTAGAATTAAACCTTATTTAAAGATAAAAACAGTGATATATACATATGATTTTGTACATATCTTAAACAATATTACATTCAAATTTTATTCATTGTATTCATTAGTATCTTAAATATTATTAATAAAATTGTTTGCTTTGAAATAAATTGTAATCAATGTGCAAAATTTTATCTACATCTGAATGCATTCAAAATTCTTATTTTAATTGATAATAATTGAAATGTTGAAATTGAGGAAAAGCCCAAATAACGAATACATTCATTTTATGCATAATATTTAGAAATAGGATTTAGAAGTAAAATTGTGTCCATAAACAGATTTCAGAATAATAAGGGAAATATTTGGTATAGTATAAAAATTTTGAAATTATTAAACAGTAGATTTTTAAGAATAAAAAAATTAATAGAATTAATCAGGAAAATAGACTTTAAATGAAACAAAACAGTTAATCAAGGAATCGGAATAGCAAATAGAGTCAAACTAAAGAATATTTAAAATGTGACTTTAGGTTAATCGTACTTTTAAGAGTTTAATTTGTATATGTGAAATTTAAGAAGAAGAGTAATTTTGAAGAATTTTTTTATTAAATAATGCTTTTCAACCACTAAGATTTTTGGTATATAACACAATATATTCGAAATTTAATTAAAAAAAGCTAAATTAAAAAAAAAAAAATCTTAATTTCACTGTGTATTTTTTAAACTGAATTCTCAATGAAAAATCTTCTCTTACCAAACGCTGATCATACTGGTTAAAAAAAGTTTAAGATTAAAAATAATTTTATGTGTGTAACATTCTAGAAACATAGTACAATTTAAGAGTCAAATTTGGTAATGTGAAGTTTAAGCAAAGAGTAATTTAGAAGTTAAAATTTTTTTATTTAAGATTTTTTAATGCAACGAAATATTTGGTATTTGAACAAAATTTGATATTTTTCATTAAATAAACGTAGTTTAAGCAAAGACGCTCAAGACATTTAATTTTTGATTTGATTTGTTTCATGATAAAAATAAAAATGTTTTTTAAATGTATGAGTTAAAAATATTTATAGAGATATGTTTATTTATTTAAATGTTTGAATTTAGGAAAAAATATAAATTTAAGTTTATTGTTAATGTGAAAATTTAAGAAGGTAATTTAGTACTGTAATCTTTTTATTAAAAAGGTTTAATATCTATATAAGTATTTGGTGAATATAAAACCATCTTTCAAATTTCATAATAAAAGTCACAATTTTAAGAATAAAAATGTAATTAAATTATACTTTTCCTCTTTTACAAAAATTCATAACAAAATTTCTATTATCTTCAATATATATGTTCTAGCTACTTATTGGAAGATTTAAGCTCATAAGTTCATATGCTTAATAATAGGAAAAATGTAATTTTAGAAGGTCAAATTTTTAATGTGAATTTAGGAAAACGTATTTTCGTGTTAACCTTTTGGTAAAATGTTGGAAAATGATCAATGATTGGTATTCTCAAAGGCATTCTTTGAAAAGTAATTAAAACGTGACAATTTAACTAACAAAAGTTATCACTTAACAAATTCATTTTTCTGATTTTTGAAATAGTATTTCTAGAAACAATATTTTTTAAAATGATTGAACACTAATGTTAAACTCTTTCTTAAGATTTATCAAATATATTTCAAACTATTTCAAATTTAAGATAATAGAATTTTAAGTAGTTATAAATTTGTAATTGTGAAATTTATAAAGTAATTTTAGAAGTTAATAATGTTTCTCTACTTAAAACAGGTTTACACAACTATGAAATATTTGGTATATAAAAAATATTTGATTAATTAAAATCGTAATTTAAAATCTAAAAACTATTAATATTTACTCTCTTGCTTTTTATATAAAAAAATCGAAGCAAATATTTTTTTTCAAATGCAATTGGCATTCGGTTTATAGCGTTAAATTTCTAAGATTTAACAAACTACATTTTCACGAATGTTGAATTCTGGACAATCGAGTTTCACGCTTTATAACTTTGTAATGTGAAATCTTAAGAAAAAGCGTAATTTTGACTTTTCATTCTATAAACAATAGGAATTGAATCAAAATAAAATGTAAATGTTAGTATATTTATAAAAATATTGAAATTTAATTAAAAAAAAAGTCAAATTTAAGATTATAAAAATATTAATAATTTTTCAGTTCTCAAATTGGTTTAATGAAAAATTATTTTTTAAATGATGAATACGTAAAAAATTTAAGATTTAAAATAATTTTAAACTTCTGACCATTTAGCGAAAGATATGCTATTATAAGCGTTTAACATTTAGTAATGTGAATAATTTAGATACAGCTGTAATTTTAGAGTTAAATTTTTTTTATTAAAAGTTTTAAACTATGAAATATTTGGTAATAAAAATATTGAAATTTATTTAAAAGTAATTTATGAATAAAAAAGCTTAAATAAATTAAATTAAGTTTTTGAATTGAATTTCTAACATGCAAACTTACTATTTTTAATAAGATGATGAAAATAATTTATAAATAATTTCTAACACTATATCAACAATAATTTAAATGTTGAAGACTTTGCGACATTACTAGTATTTTATCAGAGTTCTATATTGTATGTGAAATTTCAAAGAAATGTATTTCGACGTTCTCACATTTTTCTATTAAATAAGGTTTACAAACACTGAATGAATACTCGTCACATAAAAAAAATACTTGTGAAATTTATTTAAAAAATACTTATAAAACGTCAATAAATTAATAAATTCTAATTATAATATTTTTGTAAATCGGAATTTCAATGAAAATATTATTTTTTTACATGACATGAAACAGCCGCGTCTACAAACATATACAACAATTTTCAGAATTTTATCAAAACTATTTACAAAATGTGAATTTGGGAAAAATAGTAAATTTTTAAGAGTTTAAATTTTAATGTAAAGATTAAAAAAATAAATAATTTTAGAAGTTTTAAAGTTTTTTGATTAACCTCAAGGTTAAATATTGCGATTTTGTATACTACTAACATATTGAATACACCATCATTAAAGTTTACTGTCTTTCAGATCATAAAATTATATTTAGATTTCTTTTTTTTTTTTGTTTCTTCTTGATTTCAATGAAAAATATTTTTTCAATGCTGAAAATACCATATTTTAAAACTCAATTTATGAACAACCAATAATTTTAAATGATTAATATCTATTAAAAATCGCGTAATTTTTAAGAGTTTTAATTCTTGGTACTTTGACTTCTCAAAGATCCTGTAAATTCTAATGTTAAAATTCTTTCTCTATTAAAAAGTTCTCAAATCTAAATGTTTTCTATAAAACAAAAATATTGCATTTATTGAAAAAGTAATTAAGAATAAAATATTAATATATATTAAATTTGCTACATATGAATTTTTCCACTTGGATTTGAAATCAAACTATGATTTAAATTTTTTTTTGTTTAATTTGAAATTCATTTTTACGCATTAAAATTATTTCTGCAAATATTATTATTTAGGAAATCGATTTAAGAGTTTTCAAAATTTGTATGTGAATTTAATGACAAAAGTAATTTTTGAATGTTTTTTTTTATTAACACAGGTTATTAATAAGTATGAACAAATCTTGGTATTATTACATAAAATTGAATTGCTATTAAAAGTCAATTTCTATAACTAAAATATTAATTTCTTTATCATATATTTAAAATTTTGAAATTCAGAATTTTCAAGATGAAAATTTTTTTACAAATTGACATATAGTTAAATCAACTAATTTTAGATTATTAAAACCTGAATTCAATTTAAACTTAGGAAAAAGTAATTTTAACAGGTTCAACAATTTGTAATGGTGATAATTTAGAAATGAGTAATTCTTGAGAACTTTTTTTATAATCACTGGTTTTTAATACACAATAATGCAAAATTGTGCTATATTAACTAACAATTAGTGATAATTTACTTAAAAAAGTCATTTTACAGAATGAAAATATAAATAATTATTTTAGATTTTTTAAAATTGCATTTCAATGAAAATTATCTTTTTCAATATCCAGCGATGTCTGGATATTAGTCTTTAAGATTTTACAAAAATTTCACTGATAATGTTAGGGATAGTACCTTAAGATTTCCCGTGTAATGCAAAATATAAGAGGAGTATTATGAAGTTTAAATTTTTTTATTAAAAAAATGGTTTAAAAAAAACATAATAATATATTTGGTATATAAATTACAAATTCCGTTTTTCTCTTAAGAAAGTCACTTTAGTAAGTAATTATTTAGTTCTTTATGCAAATTAGCAAGCTAAAGGAAATAATTATTTCAAAATGAAAATGAAAATAGTTTAACCATTTAACTTTTTAATATTGGAACCTATATAATATTTTGATTGTGTGCTACAATTAAACATAAAATGTAACTTTTATTAGCCTCAAATTATATGGTAATTTAAGAAAAACAGTAATATTTGAAGTTAAATTCTGCTTCCAAAGAGTTTTAATAACCGAAACTTAATTGTGGTAGAGAAAAAAATATTGCAAGGAAATGCAAACACTTCCTTACTAATAAAATTATTATTTTTATTTTTCATTATTTGAAATAGTTTATGAAAAAAAATTTTTTTACATGTCAAAAATTATCTAAAAACCTCTTTAAGATTTAAATAAGTTTCAAATTTTGAATTAGGAAAAATTAGTAATTTTAAGACTTTTACATTCTGTACCATAGTGTTTTTAAGCATAAAAATCATTTTCTTTCCACACATTTATCTGTTACTATAAACGCTCTTTTAAAAATATGGATATATTCTGGTAATATATTAAAAAAAAAAATTTGAATCTCATTAAATGTTTACAAAGATTTATTATAAAACTAGGACACTTCAAAGATAGTCCAAAACAATGTCAAATAGAAGTATTCACTTTCCTTTTCTAAATGATGAAATAAAGTTAAAATACATTTTCGATTTCTATCAACATATACCCTCATTTAAAATGTTGAACCATACGCATGATTAATTTACGACGCTCTAAATTTCTGCATTGCAATTTAACGACAAGAAGCGTAATTTTTAGCAAAGAACTTCTTTTTTATTCAAAGTTTAAAAACGTAAGAATAATTTTGGTAACTAAAAAAAATAGTGAATTTATTAAAAAAGTAATTAGAATTAAATATTTTAATACAATTCACACTGAAAAGTTTTTGAAATTGCAAATTTAAATGAAAAAATTATTTTTTAAATGATGAATAAAGTTAAAATAACAATTTTAAGTTTAACATATTTAAATGTTGTAAATTTCGGAAAAATTGTATTTAAGAGTTTAAATTTGTAGATTGAACTTTATACGAAAGCCGTAATTTTAAAATTTAATCACTTTTTAATAAAAGTTTTAAAAAATAACCGAAATATGTTTACGAACCAATTATTGAAATTTCTTAAAAAAGTAAATTTAGAAATACAACCAATCTAACATTCTCATTCTCTGATTTTGACATTCCATCAATGATACAATGTAATTTTAACAGTGAGTGACAGTTAACTTTAAAATCATAATTCTCGTTAAAAGCAAGTAACTCTTCACATTTTCGAACACATCTGTAAGTACAGGAATCGTGAGAGTGTCTTTCCAGATGTTTAACGATTTTGTTTACTCGTGATAACTCTTAGGAAACAGAGTATCTTTAGAGTTAAATTCTTTGTATAAAAAGGGTTTCTTCAGAATTAATGTACTCCGCGTTTGCTACATGGTAAAGCCGCGCAGATTCGAACCTTACTTAAAAGTATATTTAAGACAAATAAAATTATTATATCAAATGTAGTCTTTGAATTCTTTTATCAATTGAACCAATTTCTTTGCCAATTTTATTCATCGTTAATAAGTGTTTTAGATTTTTCAAAATATTTACCTTTTGACGTTGAATAATATCATACTTAAACGTTCTAAATTTGTAATGTGAACGACAGTTCCTTAACGCGTGCAAAGGTAATTTAGAAGTTCATAATTCTCTTATTTTAGGGTGTTTTAAAATTACGAGGTTTTGGTCAGTCTACAAACTATTCAAAATTGATTTGCACAGTCACTTCACAAATTGATACTATAAAAGGTTGAAAGGATATTTTGGATGTGTTTTCTTTAACAGTGGCCAAAATAATAGGGGTTAGTTGACAAGGCATAGACACTACAGTTTCAAACAACTAAATTCTTTAGCGATTCACAACTAATCAAACATGTATGATTTATGAACCATCGTCAACTTTCGGGGTTAGACGTATATAAATTCTGTAACGTGAAATTTAAGCAAAAACGCGCGCATCTTGGAAGTTGTACTAGATTTATTTTATTAACCAAGTTCTAATGAAATAATTGGTATATAAAACCAAATATTCAAATTCAGACACTTTTATTGGTACGTTTTAAAGTAAATTTAAGGATAAATATAAGTATTGTCTCTTTTATCTTAATCGATTGTTCCGTGATATTCGAATTTCAACATGGAAACATTATTCCTTTATTATGCTGACACAAGATCTTTACAATAATCTCATCATTTCAAAGTTTTCAGAGATACTTCCGCAAACTATTTATATAAGGAGTCTTACGAAAATTGTCATTCTTTAGAGTTTCTCAAACTCTGTGTCCCTCGCCGACCATTCCTGAACAACCGTCCCATTTTTAGAAGTTTTCACCATTTTTCTTTTATACAGTTTAAAACTATATGTCTTCGGCTATGAAAATAACGTTTAACCAATGCTAAAAATGACAAACTTAACAACATTATAAATTTGAAATTCTCGTTCTGGGTTAGAAATCTTTTCATGATAATACAATTACAGTTCTACTATAATCTGTACTGTAATTAATGCCTAAATGAAAGGAAATATTTAAGAATTTTAATATTTATATGTTGGAAATTAGATAAAGTCGCTATTTTCGAGTTTATTTGAAAAGAAGGTTTTGAAGTTGTGAAACGAATTGTTTTTTTATTTCCTTATCTTTAGAGTTTGATCGAATATTTCTGTTGTACAACCTTTTCTTATATATTTTATTTAAATAAAATATAGTAATTATAGAATATTAAAATATTATTTCTATTTTCAACCTTTTTCGAACTTGCAATTTCTCTGATACACACATTTTTTTTTCAAATGCTGCAAAATTCGTTAAAATAGTTTTAAATTTAAACAACTTATTTAAAATGTTCAAATTTATGCGAAAAATAGATTTTTAGAGTTATGTAATCTAATATGAATCTTCTTCAGACAAGCGTAATTTTAGAGTTAAATTTTTTCTTATAAACAAAAGGTTTTATAATATGTAAACTATTTGGTTTATAAAAAACAATATTAATTGTGAAATTTATTAAAATAAACATATAATCCTTCTAATACTTAATAAATTTATATTTTCTGTTTTTCAAATTGCATTTTCAATTCTGAAATATAAAATTGAGTTCATTCATCTTGATTAAGTCAAGATTCCGTTACGATCTTAACATACTTTCACATTCAATTTTATGCAATATGTAACTTTAGCGATCGACTGTCAAACTTTAAAAGTTTTAAAAAAGATGTTATATCTTTACAAGTTCCATATTCTTTTTATTCTATGATCCAGGTGTTCTCACATACATCACGAACTATCTGGTTATTAATACCAACTGATTTGTTATTATACATATACAATTTAACAAAAAACTATTAAATTTTAATTTTAGTTCTTTTGAAATTGCATTTTAATAAATGTTCACATTATTTTTTTTTTACTGTGTGTATATATATATTTTTTATCAAAACTTCTATATTTAAATAAGTCATTATTTTAAATTGTCTGATAAATTTAGCGAAATACGTTATATTTTCGCCTTCTTAATATTGTAATGTGATACATTGTCAGAGAAACAGTATAATTCTTACGATTGATCTAGACTAGTACAATGTTCAGTAAACAGCATATAATAAATCGAAAGCCATGTCTTCTCTTTCTCATCATGTCCGTAAGAAAAAAAACTTATATAACTATCGACTTTTTGAATTACAATTTTCAAATCTCGCAAAGAGATTCTTTTCTACATGATGGAATCACAGTTAACAATATATTTAAGAGTAAAAATATTAAATGTCTACATGTCTCATGATTTTGGAAATGTATCCACTTCAGATATAGCTTCACTAATTTGCGTAATGTGTATATTTACTGACCACTAGAGTACCATTCTTACGAGTCTATACTTCTGTTCTTTATTAAAAAGCGCGTTTTACAACACATACAGTGTCAGATCATTTTCGCGGCTCCGATATATTAAAAAATATAAGTCGAATTATTTAAAGTCAGTTTAAGATACTTAGAATTATATACAACTTCTTCTCTTCTGATTTTCTGAACATTGTAATTCTAAATGTAACCACATTGATTCGTTTTCTTTAAATCGGCTGAATATACCGTTATCAAATTTCTTTTTTAAAGATTATTATATTTAATGTTGACATTTTATTCAAAGTAAACCTTGCTTAATTTGTAATTGTGAAAATTTCAGAAAAAGAGTAATTTTAGAAGTTAATTTTTTTATTAAAGCAGGTTTTAAAGTATGAAATATTTGGTATATAATATCAACAAATCTTTGATAATTTTCTTAAACAAAGTCTCCTTTATCAAAAATGTATCAAATTAATATAAACTTATTATTTTCTCTTCTTTCTCTCTTGGATTCGCATTTAATGTACAATCCTTATTTTTTCAAATTGCCATCGTAATACAATGTTAAACAAATATTAAACTTTTAGATTTTAGTCAATAATTCTTAACTGTCTTTCAATTTAGAATCAATCGTATTTTAAGAGTTTTCTAATTTTCTATGTTACATTTCAAGATACAAGAGTAATTTTAGATTCATTTATTATTAAAAAGCTTTAAAAATTAAATTCAAAAATTTTGGTATAATAAAAAATATTTCTCTGAATAATTAAAAAAGTATTTGAGAGATTAACTAAAACTATTAATAATTTCATTTTCTGTTTCTAATTAAAAAGATATTCTCCATGAAAAAAAATATCTTTTTTTAAATGAATTGATCAAATTTAATTGTATTTTAATATTTTTTAAATTATATCCAAATAATTTAAATTTTCTGATTTCGAAATGCTATTTCTATACAGAGTTATAAATTTCGTATTCTGATAATTTCAAGAATACATGCGCTAATTTTCTATGCAAGTTTAAAATTTCTTTCTTAATACAATGGTCTTCATATATGAATTTTTTTGTTTCCATCAATCAAAATTATTGTGAAATTTATAAAACATACCTTATATCTTAGTACACAATATCTATAAACCATTATCTTTCTCTGTTTTGATACATTGTGTGCGTATTGTTCAAGAAGAGTCTCTATTTCGGTTAAAAGTGACAATAAGTCTTAATAATTAATTTTTAGTATTGAGGTATATATGTTCAATTGTTGTCGATCTCGATTAACATCGAATTTAGAGTTATCATAATGTGTACATGGTGAAACATTGAAGACGTATTCTCTACTAATTAAAATTTCTTATTCATCAGGTTTATAATATTGCGACTCATTTGTTAATAAAAACAGCTGATGAAATTATTAATAATGTAATCTCTTCAGAAAAATAAACACCTACCTCTAAATTTAATAGTTTTCGACCTTCTCTTGCGACATCGAGTTGCTGAAGAGAAAACATTTAGTTTTTTCATAATACATAATCGGCGACAACCGCGCGTTCACACACAATGCATTTTAAAGGCACCTTTACAATACTATACTTTCTATAGATCGTTGACAATCTTCGCACAAGATTCGGTATATTTTATAGAGTTCTATTTTAGAAGTTCTACGACGGCAAACGGGTCATTCTTGTTGTTAGCAATAGAGTCTTTATCTTGTAACTGGTTTTTCTTATAATAGAGTTACAATATCTCCTAATACTAAAAATATAATAGATAACTCCACACATGTATTCACAGATAATTATTAAATATCAATAGTTGCTTAAAAACTATTTACAATATACTAATACTACTCTATGCTTCAAGATTTCCCTGAAATATTTTGTGTTCTTTTTTTGTCCTGCTCCTTTCCGGATTTTTACATGTACAAACTCTAGTATCTCTTTCTTTTTTCATGAAACACTGGATTGAAATAAGTTATATAAACTAATTGTTTTTAAGGTATTACCACATTTTTACTAACTGTTCGAAATTTTGGAAAGATTTGAGGAATTTTTGTATAGATTTTTAAATTGTCCTTGCGAATCTAGAAAAAGGTAATTTTAGCACGTTACATTTTTTTTTATTATACACTTTATAAAAATCTATTGATATCTTTTGGGTCACTAGTAAACAATAATCGCAATCGATTCATAATGTCTATTCGTTAAGACACTAATACAGATATCTTCAATCAATCTTTCTTATTTCTGTTTTGAAACTCGTTCAATCAAATACATTTTATTTCTTTATATACTGATCGAAATATAAGTTAAAACTAATTTTAAGATACTCAAATTACATTCTGTAATACATGTTGCCAAATTTACATAATAGTATCTTTTATAGCAGTTCTAATCTTGCGTTCTATGTGACATACTTTTAGCATCAAAGCTGAATTTTGTACAGTTTACATTCTTTTATTAATAATAGTCTTTTTGTTTTGAATACTTTGGATCTATATAAAATAAATATTTGGAAATTTATTAAAAAAGTATCTTTAAGATCCAATTAAACTCATATTAATAATTTCATTCTTATCAGTTTTTGTAACTCTGATTTTCATGAATCAAATTATTTATTTTAAATGCTTGACTATCGTTCATTTTAATTTTCACCATTTACAAAATACAATATTTTGAATGTTGTTTCAATCTATTTCTTGTACAATAGGTTAACATTTTAGAGTTATATTTGTAGTGAAACTTTAAGAAATGAGTCAATTTTGAGTTAATATTTTTTTTACATTAAATCAGCTTTAACACAAGTGAACTTGTATGTCTATAACTTAAAAACATTTGCAATTTTACATTCAAACAGTTATGATGAAGCAAATATCATCAACCATTTACTAATTTTTATTTTTTGCGCTTTTTCGAACTTTCGATACTTTTAATCTGATACCAATCAGGTTTCTGAAAAGGACTTTATTTATATAAAGTAAACAAATATCAAATCTAAAAACAAAATATAGTATTTAGTAAATGTTGATGTTCACAGACAATTCTTGGCATCTTCTGTAAAAAGTTCTATACAATTTGCTAATTGCTGAAATCATTAAGTACAAAAGCCGTATTTCTTAGAATTTAATTTTTCTTTTTTCAATACTGCAAAAATCATTTTCATCTATTTTGTCATTATAATGAAGAATATTTGATGATCTTTAATCTGACAACGTATACATTTCAAAAATATTTTATTAAGATGAAAAACGAAATTATAATTTTAATTGCTTTATGAACTTGCGTAACGTTATAATGAAATATTTTTAAAAACACTTTCCATGATAAATATGTTATAAATAATTTTTAAAGATTAGTGTGATTTTGTACTTTTGATTTGTGACTCTTTATCTGATGTCACTTCGTAAATGTCCAAAATCCTTTAAAAAAGTTATAATTTATGAACAGTTAAATACTTCTTTTATTACAAAAAGGGGTTAACACAATATAATCATATTGGTATATTAAACAATCAATCTCAATTCGACTCTTCATAAAAAGTTTAACTTTAATGAACAATTAAAAATATCTTAATACTCCACATCTGTGTTTTTGTGCATTTTCTTGAATATTTCATTTCTTAATGCAAAAATTATTTTTTCAATGATGTAACTAAAAATTCAAAACTCTTTTCTTTCTCAGTCTTTTTTCTTCAAGTTTTTGGTTGACATACATTTTCAGGATCTCGTAATTCTCTATCTCTATCTCTTTACAGATCGTTCTAAATCTGTATTGCTGATACAATTTACATCAGAATCGGTGCGTTCTCTTTAGAAGTTAAACCTTTGAGGGTATTACATCCAAGATTCTTAAAATCTATGATTTTTCTGTCTATATACTCAAACAAATTTGAATCTTCGTGCTTTTAAACAACGTATTTCCATCGTATCAAAATCAAATACTAATCTTCTCATTAATCTTTTTTCTTTTTGACTTGATTCAAAAAACTGTATTTTATTATAAATTTTTGCAAATATATACTCTAAAAACCTACATTTTAAGTTCTCCTCTACTATTTCTCTTCTAATCATATTCTCTTATAAATATTTTCCAAAATAGTTTCTACATTCTCTACATTATTCGAAGTGTTTGTAATTGGCTGAAATTTTACAGAATAAAGCGTATTTTTTCAGAAGTTAATACTTTTCTATTAAGGGTTTTTAAAAATAAAGAAATTTTAGCAGAAATAATATTTAAAGAATTTATAAACAAATACGTATTTTAACAAATAAATATTAAAAATTATATTTTGTTTTGACGTTTACTAAATTAAATGCAAAAATTATTTTTAAAATGTAGAAAATAAATGAAATAAATTTTAGAATTCAAAATCAAGTAAATTTTGAAATTGAGCGAACAATTACCTTTTAAGATTCTGAATTTGTGAGTGAAATTAATAAAGAGTAATTTTAGAAGTTATATTTTTAATTAAAACAGGTTTTCACAATCAATGATGTTTGGGTACTATAAAGACTAATATTGAATTTAGATTCTAAGGTAATACTTTACATCGAATAAAACTTATTATAGTACTTGTATCTGTCAATTTTTATGTAACTTGCGCGAGTTCTAGTAACATTGTGCAAATTCTTTGCTTTTCTATCATCGCAATGAAAGATTACTCGTTAATCAATCTAATTCTTTACGATTACAAATACTAAATGTTGATCATTTCTTGGCAATACTGTACTTTTCATCAGAGTTTCTTAAATTCTTGTGTCTATCTGTTACAAATTAAGAAATCTCGTCCATAATTTTTTGTACAGTTAAAATTTTCTTTTTATTCATCTAAAATCTCATATGCTTTGGTATAGTAAACAGCTTTGTTTTTGGTTCTGGTAATCTTTATTAAAAGTAATCTTTATTATAAAAAATAATCTTACTTATAACTATTGTAGATTTTTTGTTTTTTATTACTTTCAAATTTAATGAATTACCATTATTCTTTTCTTCTAAAATGCGAATGAATTCTCATAATACGTTTCACATACATACATAAATTCTCCTATCTGCTAATTAATACAATATCTTATTCTTAATACATTGTTGTCATTTTCGGAAAATCCGTAAATTTTATAGATTCTTTCAATTTCTGTATACTGTAAATTTAAGAAAAGTCAGTAATTTTCTATGACAGTTATAAACATTTTTTTCTTATTAAGATAGGTTCCCAATCATGGCACTAGAGTATTTGGTATCTATAATAAATCAATTATTGAATATCTTTTCTAAAAAAAGTAAATTTATTAGATCTACACTTTTTAGAAGTGGAAACATCGGCAGTCTTTTCTGATCGTACTTTATCAAAATATCCATTTTTTTAATACTGATGAAATAATCGTTTAATGCATACCAATTTCTTTCAGATTTCTGAAATATCATAATTTTACATCGCTCGAAACGGTCCGTTTTATGGATACATGCGCATTTAGAGGTTCTGTGCAGAACTGTCATCGCGTTGCCATTGTCTCTGAACACCTGTTTAAGACTACACACGTTGTTCACTTGAAGTTCTATTATCCCTTTTTGCTGTTCTTATGTAGACACGTATGGCTCTTTCAAACTAGACTGGTGCCCAATTTAGCCTTTTCTTAAACATCTACCATACTATTCGCTCCTAGAGTAAGGAGCAAGTTGGCATTTGTAAATAAAGATATTATTTGGTTGAAAACTAAAAATCACCACCTAAAACCGTTTAAATAAATTACAATTATTAGGTTTTACTGTGCGGCTTTCTTTGAATATCTCCTCTTTAAGATGAGATATAAGTTTCTACTCCCGGTGTTCTTTCAACATGATTGGATATAGTCAAGGCTTCAGCATACCCTACAATCTACTTTTATGTGTACTACATCACATCATATTCAAATTGTATATTTTCTTAGGAATAAATTGTAATTTTTAAGGGTTATAATATTTTTGTTATTGTTAATAATCTTAATGATTTCACATGACGTATTATGAGATATTGTTTTACTCTATATATATGGCTAACCATTAACTATCATTGAGACTATATTTGTGTATCATCATTAATATATGATCGCCCAGATTTACTCAAGAATATCATCTCTTCAGCCTCCTTGAAACCTAGCCTCTGTATCTATGTCTTAATTCTAAATCCTTTGACATTTCCAGGTGCATTGACCACAAATAATATTTTTAAATGTGAAATAATCGGGCGTAAAGAATCTCAGTCTTACATTGTTGAATACTCGTCTTGTCCTTTCCTCTTTATCCGTTGTTTTCCGCGCCACTAACATTTGTTGTGTGAAGTATGGTGATAAAAATTCCCATCTTCATACAGTGCTTTCCCCACCTCCAGTTTTCGTAATGTGCACAGTTTCACGATAAGACGGCTGCATCTTTACTGAAGTTCGCACTTTTCTTTCTTAAAGGTTTTAAAAACCTAATGAACTATATTGGTATAGAAGAACATACTTGGAACTATTTTTCACTCTCTACTCCAACCAGTAATTTAGGAAATAAAATATTTAACCATTTAGTTTAGTGTCTTTAGAATTTCGTCCATCGAGATTGCAATCATTCTTCTATCTTCAACGATATACATCTGTACTCATTATTGTTAATATTTGGCCCTTTGTCACCGTATTTAATCCCCTAGAACACAACATATTTAAATTCTTTGTGTACACACATTCGTTAGTATTACAATCAGATGCTAACTTTTCTCCTTTCTCTCAGAGTTCTTTCCAGCCCTTTGCTCCAATTATGCTTCCCGTGTTTTACCGTTTAACAAACATATTGAATCGGGCGTATGGGGTCAGATGAGAGAGATTTTTACACAGTTTTAATTTGAAATTATGTATTACTTTTTCCAGTCTTCAAATTTGAATATTTTTGGTTTAATGCCTATAATCTAAAATAGAGATTTTTACCTTTGATATTCTTCTGTTTATTGATTGAATATTTCAAGTTATGAAAACTGAAATATTGCTATTTTTATTGAAAAGTTTAAACTGAAGACTTTAATGGATTTCAAGACTATGATTTAATATAAAATATTTAATTAGTTGTGAAAATGCTTTTACTAGAACAATTGTACTTTATCCAAATTAGTATCTGTCCCAATTATCTCTTTAGCGATTTAGGGATACTGTTTAAGGTGCGGCTTATTCTTATCAATTCACAATTTGCAATTTACCTTGCGGGTAACCTCTTCTAGAATGTGTTCGGTTGTTACCTGGGTTTTACCAACTTTGCACATATATGCTTTTGCATTGCTGCAAATTTCAAAGATAAATGTCGACTTTTTATTAATTGTCCTTCTTGAGATGTGATTTAATTGGTATTTTTTTCTTGTTATTTTCTATTGTTCTTTTGTTTTTATACCCTACTTATACCTTCTTAGAGGTTTGCCTTTCTGTTTTTCATCCACTGGTTTTTCATTATAATTAATTCAATCAACTTTTTCTAACATTTTAAATTAAAATTTAGAATATTAAGTACGCATATCTTTTCTAAACTTCGACACATGTGTAATGCACATTTCTGTGGTATTTGTTTAGCTCATTTGAGATCTTTTAACGGCTTTCCATAGCCATTCGAAAATATTCGTGTGTTCTCGTTGCGCCATCAACAACTTAAAAAGACACACACGCGTGCCGGGAGTCTTGATGTCATAGTCCCTCTGTAGTGTGTCATTACACATTGACGTGTTTATAGTGAGTTGTTTGATTGTTGTTTCGTTGTTTATATAATACGAACCTCGGTGGTGGTGCGGCTTAATTTGTTTTTTTGGAAACTGTTGATCAGAAAAATTATAATTATAATAGTCGCCGCCCCCCCTTCCGTTGTTTTTATTCTTCCTCGTCAATTCACTAAGTCTAGGCATTTAAGTAAGATTTGTACTGACTCTAAACATGAATATATTGTTCCTCCATTCTGAAAATTGATTGTTTAACAAGGTGGCGGGGTCCTCTTGAACGCATTGTGACAAGTCATCGTGTGGTGCGGTGGGACGGTGTTGTTACAGGTGGATTGCGACCCTCACAATAGAGAACAAATAAGCTGATTATTTGTGTTTACGGGGTGTTTAATTGCTTGTATATGGGCAACCTTCTATATTTTATCGCACACCGGACTACATTCATAGGTTGTGGCAACCAACATATTTTTTATTCCATAATCATGTACCTTATCTACTTCAGTACTAGGATATCTTTGGCTCTTCCTCATTTTCTTTGTCGGCACAATTTGAGCAATCTTTGCAGCGTAAGCATTCTTTTTATTAAGTTTCAATCTCTGGCATCATTCTCCTGAATTACTCTATAATTCTTCGTAAAGGGGTGGGGTTTTTTCTCTAGATAGTTGGTCTAGCACTCATAATGTGTGCGACTTCATCTTAGCGAAATCGAATGTTGCGGGAACAAACCTGCCAGAATGGAAAGCGACACTTCTATGCCACTCGTTTTTTCGGTGTCTTTCACATTGGAGGTTTTTTATGGCGCGAAATTTAAATCTATTTGTCTTCTTATATTAACACGAGCATTACTTTGCTACTCTAACGCTTGTTGAATCAAATCTGTTTCACTACTGAATCACATCTTTCTTCTTAATACTAGGTAGTGCTCTTTTATTCTACTTGCTTCGATTCAAACTACCGACAAATCATTAAACACGTTGGATTTTTCTATTATATATCTCTTTTCTAAACTGGTGTATTCTTTAATTTGTATTCAACAATTGAGTTTTAAGTGGCTTGTAACATGATTTTATACAACTCGTTCTTACGGATATATGTGGAATGTTCCACAAGTAGAATATTGGAGCTTCTATTTATAGTTTTATTTCTTTCCTTCACGCTTCCGTTTTCCCGCCTCTTGTTTTCTCTCCTTTGTCGCATTCTCTGCCGAATTTGGACCGGTTTTTCTAGAACCCTCAGATAACTCTATATTGTCTCTTTTCTTTACTATTATCTAATATTAATACTTAGTTGTCTGCGATCATGGTTTTCTTTCAAAATAATTATATCACAATCTTATCAATCTTACGTATCTTTTATCTAATTTTTCAATAAAAATTCAGAACTCTTAAAAGTACGCTTTATTATTTAATTCTTAACATTTGAATTACTTTTGTATTTATCTCTAACAATTGAGTTTCTTTTATAAGCGGTATTTTTCAAATTTGAATAAATAAAATTTGTTGCATTGAAATTGAAATTTCAAAAAGGAAAATCATGTCTATTATCAGTTTTAGTCTGTTACTCTTAATTTGCGGACTAGCTTTTTTGATGAATTAAATTATTTGCGTTTTTCATACTTATCATCATATTACCATTAATTAGTGAAGATGCATTAAACAATCATTACACGTATATAGAAAAGAGAGTTGCTCCATTTTTACATTATACATTATATATAATTCATAAGTGCGATTTCTTTTTTTTTAATGGATTAAGGAAGTGTGTTTGGTAACTTAACTTTTAAAAGACTTTATATAGAACTATTTTATTTTGAATTAATTGCTTCCTACGCTGCTCGTTATAATTATTATAAATGGCAAACATGAAATTAGAACTCTCCTCTCTTCATTTCAATCAGTTTTTTTTCACGGTCCCTGTGAATCCTTGAACTGTGTTTTCTTTTATAAACAGAGCTTCCCCTTAATTTTTCAATCTATTGTTGTCTCTTCTATCTATAATCAAATTGTTTTGACTTCAGTTGTGCCAAATTGTCTCTTAATCATCACACAATTTTACCATTATAAACGATAGATATATTTTCTAATAAAATTTTACATATATTAAAATTGCTATATTTATATTAGTTATGTATTTTTTAATAATTTATAAATTTTGTGATTATTTTTAAGTTTATTTTAATATATGTTCTGTTTTCTCTTAACGTCTATTCCGCCTTATTTGGATACAAATATATATGTGTTTCTAATTTATGTATAATTGCATTTTTTAAAACATTGTTTGCATTTTATTATTATGCTTTCTTTATTTGTTACTGCTATTGTTCTGTGTGTGTGTGTGTGACCTTTAATATTTCCTGTTATCATATGCAAATGTTTCATTACGTTGTGAAAATGGTGAATATGAGTGTTGACCACTGTCTGACTGATATCGGTAGGTTCTAGGAACCATTACGGCGGGTTCTGTAATCTCTCTCAAATTAATATTGCTGTCTATTGAACATAAAAATGTGATTTCACACAATTTGAAATTATGCTCGTTTACTACAAATTTTATTCTTAAAATACTTTAAGTGTCATTTCAACGAGAGCATCACCAATCTAAGAGCTATAGGATACATGAGTAATAGTTGAATTATTGATATTTTTGATACTCCGACAGATCTGTTATCTAAATTGAAGGCTTATCACGATTTTCGGTAGTCATTCGTTTCTTATTTTCAACCTATTTATACTTAATTATAATAAAGTGCGCTTTTTTAAATACATAATAATTTAGATTCTATAATAGGCGGAAATGAGCGTTAATTTTCCACATATATACGTGTCAAACTCTACGGACACTTCAACAGCTGGCAGGTCGCGTCGCGTTGACAGAGTTAGACAATTTCTTTGCATAGAACGTACTCTTTTTGTGATTTTTTTAAAGTGAGTTTTAAGTATTTAGCATTTGAAACACGGGTGGTGTAGGCAGCGCGGATTAAAAGCAGACGTGCACCACATTCTATTAATTGTTGTTAGCGCCTCGCTGTTAGGACATCCGCGCCCTCTCCCTGGGGCCCCCTCCCCTTCGTTCTTCTTCCTCCACTGGTAATTTATACATCATTACTTCTGCTTTTTACACTAGACTGCTCCAAACTTGTCCTCCCCCCCTATCAGCTCTCCCCCGCCAACCACCGTCGCTCCAATCCCCACTTTCCACTGCTCCATAAATTAACGACTTTCTCTCAACTCCTTCACCACATCTCATTCTAATGTACTAGTCAATATAGTATTTTTACTGTGTTTCCTCCAGCATCATCATGGATTATCACTGTTGTTAAATTATTAAAATTGGCGGGTTCACGGTTTATTTTCTTGCTTTTGCGACACATTATAATCGTGCTGTTTCATTGATAATGGTGAATTGCAACCAGCTGAAGTTCGAATTTTATTATAGTCTTTTAGATGTCTTACTTGGATTTTTTTTTTTAATGGGATTTTAAATTCTTTTGGTTTTTATATTTAATAACATTTTTTATTGAAGAGCCTAAATAAAAAACGTAATCTAATAAAAACATTTCAAATTTTAAAATTACGATTTTATGATTTAAATCTTAATTAACAATTTTAAGACTTTATTAGCGATTTTTATTAAATTTCTAAACTTTGAATTACTTGGTATTATTAAAATCTGAGCGTTTTATACAGGGATTTTTTAGCATTTTGCGAAAATAGTATGCTGTTTCTTGTACTTATGAAATTTATAGAAAGGAAGAAATAAATAAAATGATTATTGTTTTAGCGTTGTTCTTTACAATTGATGTCTTTTTCTTAATGCTTTTATCTATTTTGTTTTATTACAATCTTTCTATTAGTTTTTACCTACTGTAAAATCTTGCTACAAAATTCTTAGTTGCGAATTCTAAGCAAAAGATTGCTGAATGCTCATTTGATTATCAAAACTGATCTTTCATATACATTTCATATCTTGAATATTTGGTAATCAAACTGTCTTTCTTAGGCTATTTCTTCTTCAAGAATTGCGCAAATAATGTGGGTTTTTTGAATGAAAGAATTTGCATAAAAGTGAGTTTTTTTGACGACGATTCAAGTAAATCAGTATTTTAAGATGTAATAAATTGAAATTTGTCTAATGAAATTTAAATATTTGTTTTTTATTATTTTTAATTATTGTGAATAAAATTTTAAAAATCAAAGAATTTCTTTCTGTCTAAAATATATTTTTTTTTTAATTTTCAAAGTGCAATAAGCATTATTACAAATGAAAATATAGTATTTACTTTGTATCAAATGTTCTAACATTAGAAATGTTTTGGTAAGATGTTATAATTGAGTTGTAAAAGTGGTTGTTCCAATTTTGAGCACAATAGTTGTTTATCTAATATTATTTCCAAATAGGGCGAAGTATGTTTATTAATCATTTTTAAGTGCTTGACAGCTTTGACGTTCTTTTATGAGTATTTTCAATTATTTCTGGTTTTTATATACGGCCGACACTCATTTACACTTATCTTTGTTGCAGAAAACTGTTTTAATAACCTTTTACTTTAACACCTTCAGATTTGGGCATTGAACTTCGTTCAAATACAACTTTAGAACACCTTCTTCAAACGTATGATACTTTTCCTATTTAAACTTTCATCTAATTCCCTGTGTAATCTGCTGAGCCTGTAAAATTGAGCGGTTTTTCCATTTTGTGGCTACCTTTACAGATTCTGAAATGATAATGTTTATACTTTGCACCCATTGTCTGCTTATATACACGTTTGTCACAACCGTCGCTTTTTTCCTTAGTGTCTTCAGGCGTGCTCTAATGCGCGACCCTGCAATCGTCTGTGTTTGTTCGAGATCGACTCTTTGACCTCTGTTTTGCTTTACATTATATCCAACATATTTCAGACCTGGTTCTGACACATGGTCTTTCTACATAAATTTTCTAACCCGTTTAACATTATCTAGGATTTTGGGTTCTAGGTTTAATAGATCATTTCCCGACACATCCTTGAGATACGCCTACCGCATTCTTGTCTCCCCTACAAATTAACATTTCTGAATATTTCGAATATAAACTTCTTGAAATTGGTTTAACGGTATTTCTTCCAGTTAATTTGTAGAAATAGTTCTAGTCGTTCTGTTGACTCTGCACTGCGATTTGTTCAACAACCGGCCCAGTGTATAACTGTGGTACACTCTTTCTACTAGTCTCCGCAGTCAGAACTTCGCGCACTCTCTTTTTACATGCGGTATCTATATCCTTGTTTTTGTGAATTTCTACATCTGTTATATTAGTCCTGTGCTAATAAGCTTCTCCCATACAATCTTTTTACTTTACAGCTTATAGCTGTCTTCTTTCATTATCTTTCTAAATATTCTTTCCTGTTCCAGATTCCATTTACGAAACTGGTCTATGAATATCCTTCTTGTATGCCTCTTAATATACATTGGCTCCTATTCGCCGTACGGCTGCGTTTTAAATATTGTGCCGGCTCCTTTCACCTCATCCCGCGTGTGTCCTGCCTGTGACTTTGAAATTCTTTTTTTTTTTTCTTTTTGTGAATAATTAGCGAATTGTAGAATCAGATGAATTACGGATATTTATTCTATGCTTTTTCGGTTTGTATTTAAATTGAAGGACTTTTTTTAATTGACATTTAATACTTTTTGTCTTTTCTATATATACGTATATTTCTCTAACTTTCTTATTGGTGTGAAATGTCTTATAAAAAAGATTTTACATTTTATAACATAGTTTTTTTTTACTTATAATTTTTAATCTATATACTTTTGTAATTAATAAAATTTCGTATCCATTTGTCAAATTTAATATTTTGTAATTTATTTGTATTACTCAAATTAATTTTTTAATCGTATTTTTACATCTTACATGAACAAATATATATTGTGACTCACAGAGGAGAAGCTATAAAGACGATACATATGACATCTTTTACATTCGTTTTATGCTGTGTGATTCGTATTATAATGAAGTTTTTCTTTCATGCAAATTTACGTTATAGTTTGTGTTTGTTATGATCACGTGCTTCTTCTTCGTTAAAATTTCTTGTGTTCAGTATTCATCTTGTGATAGTTTATAACCATTATTTTTATCTATCTTATACTTCTTACTGATTCTTCTTCTTAGCATTTCTATTTACATATTTTTTTTCTAGATCTAGTTCTTACTTTGCATATCCATTTATCTTATCATATTCGTATTTTCTTTATACATTTAAATAACATTTTTGCTAATCTTTCTTTGGTAATTTCATAATACGTGTTTCTTTTAAGTGTCAGTTTTTTACGAATTGCTGAATTATAGTGGTTCGTTTTTCTCTTTGCGTGTGCGATGATGATGTTCTTATCAAACTGGTGACAAGCTTGGTCAGTTTTTCATTTACGTGCGTATTTTTCTTGTGGTTCGATCTTCTAAGATACTTGGGGGTGTGTTTTCATGTCGATGTGTTGAGTACTTTGTGTGTGCGTTCTATTATCTAATACTTTTCTTTACTTAGATTATAATGTATTTATTATACAATATAAAATTTAAATTCTAAAACTTACGTGCTTGTTTTCCGTTCATTAATCTGTTATATCAGATCATAAAGCGTCGCGCATGTCGTGTTACAGTAGCATATTTATGATTACGGTTACGTTATTCGTTATTAATTTAAGATATATCTGCGGTATCTTTTTGCGTTTTCTTACATTTTTAGAATATTGTGAGTTTTGTTATATGTTATTAGCATTTTGAAGAATATTGGTTGTTTATAGTTAATTGAACATAGTTTAAAATGAGAGTTATAATTGTTTTTGGGGTATTAGTTGTGAGTGTTTTTAATGAATTTTCATGATTTTTTGTTTGTATTATGATGGTTCTTCTTTGATATATATATTACTTTATTCTTGCTTTTCTTTAATGTTATGAATAGATATTTTGTAATTTTAAAATTAGTGGGTGTTTTGTTGGGTTTATGCTGGTTGTTGGTTTTGCTTTTTAACAGTATTTTTTTTTATTAAATTTTAGAATTGTAAATTAGATTTTTTTATGTTTTTAATAGATTTGGAGTGTTTTTAATGATAGGTTATTTTTGTAGGCAGTTTTTTTGAGATACTATGTTGTTTGGGATATTGTTTTCTAGATATGGTAAAGAGAATTATTTCTTTGTTTTTGGGGTGTATTAATGAGTTTGTTTTTCTGCTTGACAACAGCATACATCTTTGTTTTTAAAAAAAAAATTGATCATTTCTCCTAGTGAACATTATCTCTATAGTGTTTAATCCTCCCTTGGATAGGAATTTTCCATTGAAGTTTTAAATTTTAATGTGACTTTGATATATTGAAGTTTGATTTTAACATTTCTTAAATAATTTCGATATTTCTATTTCGGTAATTGTTAACTTGAGCGTAATCCGTTTTTTCTTAGATTTGATATAATCTACAGCTGCCTTTCGACTGAACTTCTTACCGGACATGCAACAGTCACAGTCTATTATAGTTCGTCTTAGTTGTTCTGTTAACCTGCGATTTTTTCTTCTCTATGAATTCTTTTCAAACCATAGTCCCAATCTCAATACTTATCTAGTTGTGAAAACCTTGTTTTAATAAAATTTCTTTAGTTAAACTTAGCCCTCAATTCATACATTTCCGCAATATTAAGTCATCGATTTTACTTTAAAATCTAAACTATTTGTAATCTCCACATTGAGTTTTTCTTGGTGTTATGTGTCTGAGAATTCTGAACTCAATATAATGTGTTTCACCTGGCGTTTTATAGAATATGAGTCTGTTAGTTGATATACTTTTTACGTGTTAAAATTGACGTCTTGTCTTACTAATATTCCCTACTGTTTGTTTTATTCCACAATGATATTAAAGAGATTTCAAGGTAATAAATCACTTATTTTAATTAGTCTTCTTTCAATAAATCTTGTTAACTTTAAATTAGCGAATGATTACATTTAGCGATTTTAAAAATTAAAATTAAATTTTTTGCACTCTTGATAAGGATTTGCTTCCTTCTACTAGCGCGGTTATGTTCTCGCATTTGAAAAATAAATTGTGTTTGACAGCTGGGAAATGACATTTTAACAAAACGGACAGGACGAGCGATTTATATTACAGTCTGTTTGGGTTCCTTAAATTTTGTCGTCTTTGTATGAATTTACAATCTTTTGTTTTTACTTTTATTGTTATTCGTTGTGAAAATGTTTAATAAATCACATTCTAAGCTTAAGCTCAGCTTTTTATCTTCTGTCTAACTATAGCACTTTAGTACCTGCTCTCATTAAGTAAACCCTAATAAATTCGTTCTGAACAGAAATTTCTTGCACTATCTGTTGTCATTTGACATATTGAGTTTTCCTTAACGCGGCGGCGTATTGTTACAGCATTTGGAGCATATGTTTGCCATTGGCGCTATGCTAATTCAAACAACACGAGAAATAGTATCGTTGTTATTCACAAATACTCTTTATGGTTTTTATCTCGACCCTGTTTTCATGCAATTTTAAGTATTGTTTTTTATCTACATGATTATTAATTTAGTAGGGTTCACCGACTTCACTATTGCCGTGCGGTGTTGTGCAAAATTATAAATGGTGCTGCCGTTCTTGGTTAACATTTTCATACAATCTCAGTTTATTATATCTCTAACTTAAATCGTTTCTAGCATCTAAATAAGTTATTTGTGAGCATAATATTGGGGTAATCTAAATTGTGCAGTTTTTAAAGTTTTAGATTTTACAGACTATTGTCGTGTTATTTCGGAATTTACACTTTTCAGATTAGCGATACGTTGCAACTTTTGTGAGTCTTTTTTGGCTCTGTTAAAATAAAGTTTTCCTTACTGATTTATTACTTTAATTATACCATATATTTCATTAGTTTTTTGTTTTTATTATGTTTTGTTTTTAAAAATTAAATAAACCATTTGTTGTAATTCGTTTTCTTATGTATTTTTTGACATTGTTTATCGTATAAATTTCATACATAGCTCGCACCTTTTTTTTAATTTATCAAATTCAATTATATTTCTGTTTATTCTATTAAACTATGAGTTTTCTTTTATCTGCTATTCTTACATTTGAAACAAAGTCCAAAGAAATCGATAAAAACAGATTCGCTTGAAAGACGAAGTTACTTAATTTGCTTTTTCGGTGCTTAAATGAATGCTGTCTTTATACCAATCTAATTTTGTGAGTTTTCGTATTCATATTCCAATATTATATAGTTGTGATCATTCTGTTTTCTTTCATCTTTATACAATACCTTAGCTACTTTCTTCTCTTCAATCTTTAAAATCTTACACTCTACATTTCGATTTCAAAAGTGGACAATGTTAATATTTCAAAATTGAAATTATTTATTAAATCTTAAGATTGAGTTTTTTTAAGGTATTTTAGATTGTAATAATGCGTTTCGTTTTATCTTGAATGATTTAAAAAGATGAATAGGAATTTATTATAGTTTTTTGATGTTTAATGAACTTTTTTTTTTTACATGAATTTTCACATTTGTTTTATATAAAACTTCATTCTTTAGTTGTGAACTGTTTTTCATAAACAATTGTTTAAACTTTTACGCTTTTTTTCCAATTTAATAAATTTAGATTTAACTCTTTTTACTCATCTAAATTTTCAATTTGATATTTGTAATCTTATAATTGAGTTTTTAACAGGTATTGTTCAGCCTTTTCGCAACACTACTCTGCCCTGGTTCTTACGCTTTGCACATGTATACTTTTTTCTATTAGCGCAACTACAGCAGTATCATCTTATTATACTTTCTAGGTCTGCCAACCGATGTTTTTATGAATTTATTTTGTTTTATATAGAATATTTATAGTTTTGATGACTGTTTTTCAATTGCACTTTCCGCTCTTCTAGATTATCTATACATTCACGTTTCTTTGTTGATTTGGACTAACCATTATCAGTTGAGACAGCTATAGATTGTCCTATTTCGCAGAAAATTGGTAATGTATCTTCGGTGGTCAGTTCAGATTGAGTCTTTTATAAAGTACTTTTCAGAATGTTAACACATAACTGTTGTTGTTTATCTGAATGGATATTTTAAAAGGTAAGCACCAGGTGAAATTATTATACACAGTTTCTTAGGGGTGTTTAACTTGGTGTTCTTTATTGAACATTTCATATTTCTATTTTTAGGTGTCAATATTATTCATTGTCTGTCAACATCACTGTTTTTTATGAATTAAAGTTCATCTTAATTAGATTTTGATTCCACTTTGTATGAAAATTATAATTTTTTTCGAACTCCTTTGCAGTGATTCTCATAATTTCTTAACCTGATAATTATTTGGTATTCCTAAACTTGCTCTTATAAGGTATTGTTAAGATTTCACATAAGTAATGTGTGTTTTGCCAAGATCGATATAATTTTAAAGAAAGAGAATTTATCACTGGTTGCTCTAGCGTGTATTATTGCGCTTTTTTTTATTACATTTTCCAATACTTGTTTTCTATCCCTCCCCCGGGGGCCGCCCCCCGCGCGGCTCCCCATCGTCTCCCCCGTCCCCCCTGTTGCCGCTATTGGCCCGTTACCCCCGGTCCCCTCTGGCCCCCGTTCGCTTTTCCCCTCTCTCTCTCTCTCTCTCTCTTTCTCTCTCTCTCTTCTCTCTCTCTCTCTCTCTCTCTCTCTCTCTCTATATCCTCTCTCTCTCTCTATTCTCTCTCTCTCTCTTCTGGGTTCCGGGTCTTTTGTTTGCTTCGCTCTCTTGCCCCGCCTCCTATTCCCCGTTTCGTTCCCCCCAGCTGCCCCTCCTCGCGGTCGGGCTGTTCTTCTCCGCCCCGCTCACCGCCCATCTCTTGCCCTCACCGTGTTTTGGCCCGCTCTCGGCCTTGCTCTGTTTTCTCTTGTCCCCGCGTCGGGCAGCGGACGTGCTCGTCTTCTTTCTTCTTGCTCACACCGGGCCACACCAGAAGATCATTATTGTCGGAGACGTTTTCTGTACCAGTCACCTTTCTTTTCCCCTCTCCTTGTTTTTTTTGTTTTCCATGCCCCCTTTTGCGTTAGAAGAGAAACGCTTCCGTCTCTCTCTCTCTTCTCTCTCTCTTCTCTCTCTCTCTCTCTCTCTTCTATCTCTCTATATCTCTCTCTCTCTCTATCTCTCTCTTCTCTCTCTCTCTTCTCTATCT
>JABUQX010118372.1:35000-36670 GCA_015478945.1 Trachelipus rathkii
ATATATATATATATATATATATATATATATATATATATATATATTATATATGCATTAATTATTTATTAATAGTGTCTCTGAGACTGTTCGTTAGTAAGACTATTCTTAAGCAGACACACACGTACACACATCTTTAAAATAACATAGAGGCATGTAGCCTTTTTCCCTTATTTATAAAATGTCTGATTTACTTATGTAAATAATTTCGTTTGCCCTAAAAAATATCATTTAGAGATAAGAATTATATTTAAAATGAAGGAAAAGGTATACACAAGATTCGTTTAGTAACAAAAAAGGTACAAAGATCGAACAATAATAATAAGTCCATTTGTTAAAGAGGTTGCCAAAAGGTATAAAAATGTTCTTTCTCTTCAAACAAGCACAAAAAAATATATAAATTGGTTTATAATTTGACATTTGTCCAAAGCATTTAAGCAAAGAATTTATTTTCTTTTCTTCTGTTAATTAATAGAATGTCATTTGGTTTATTAGTTTGAAATTTACTCAATTGGACCGGGATTTTTTAGCTACAACCTTCCTTTTGCATGTATTTATTTTTTTATTTTTTGTGGTATTATTATTATTATTATTATTATTATTATTATTATTATTATTATTATTATTATTATTATTATTATTATTATTATTATTATTATTATTATTATTATTATTATTATTATTATTATTATTATTATTATTATTATTATTATTATTATTATTATTATTATTATTATTATTATGGTAATAGATATTATTATTATATTATTATTATTATTATATTATCATTAGTATTATTATACATAGATATCCCTTTACATTACATATTATTAGTAGTAGTAGTAGTAGTAGTAGTAGTAGTAGTAGTAGTAGTAGTAGTAGTTGTTGGGTTGTTGTTGTTGTTGTTATACTAAGGTTTTGATAAGAGTATTATATTTAGAAATTTCGTGTCCAACGAAAGTGTTCATCTTTCGCTTAATGTTTGCACTTGTTAAAGAACAAAAAAAAAAAAAAAAACAATAGATCGCAATAACCTCAATAAAAACCTATTTTCGAAAAAATGTAAATAAAAATTATGTAAGAATATAAAATGAGTTTAAAAGAAATGCAAAGAAGAAAAGAGACCTACTTTATTACGTAAGGATTTGTGTGTTTTGTTTTAAAAGGATCACATATGAAGGAAAGATCGAAGCAGTTACTCATCTTTTAATAAAGATGAAATAGAGAATGTATTTCATGATATCACAGAGATAGATAAAGATGATAAAAGAGTGAGGGACGAATATAAAAGTTTATGTTACACTTTAAACCGTTAGAAGGAAATGTTTTGCTTGAAATATTAAGATAATAATATTAAAATAGACTTCCTTATTCGTTAGTTAGTTAGTTACTTTTAGTGAGGAATTAAATTACATAATATTGTTTTCTCTAAATTTTATTATATTTTTTTTTTTATCTATCTATTATATATATATATATATATATATATATATATATATATATATATATATATATATATATATATATATATATATATATATATATATATATATATATATATATATATATATATATATATATATATGAGGTTGCCCTTGCAACGACAAAATCACGAAAGCCATATCTTGAAAACTACTATACCTACAGTTAAAATAATTACATTGTTGGAATCC
>JABUQX010118373.1:0-12500 GCA_015478945.1 Trachelipus rathkii
ATTAAAAGGATGTTACATAAAAATATAGATATCGAAATATCGCTGAACACTAATTGTCTAACCATGCACTGTGACGTGTTTACTTAAACTCCAATAGAAGAAGAGAAAAGTGGCACATCGTTGCTTTATTGAACTCATGTTAAATTTTTATATTTAATTTGTTTTATTTTTTTTTTTTTTTTTTGTTCAGGGCTCGAGCCGACGGTGGGACATGGGGGGGACGTTTTCCATACCGGTCGTCCCCGTAGGCCGAGAACCCTGACTCTTTCCATCTTGGCGATTTAATCTTGGTTATATTCCTTTAGTTAATAAAAAAAAAACTTTTTGTCAACTCCTCCTACGCTCTATTGCATTTGAAATACTCGACAAAAATAATCGATGTTACATTCGCTCGTTCGACCTATTATCGGTTTAACTATGCTCCTTTTAATAGAAAGTTCCGTATATATATATATATACTATGTATATCTATTATTACTATAGGTGGATGGACAAAATACTAGATATATATATATATATATAATACTATACAGTAAATATATTATATATATTATAAATATATTACTATATATATATACATCTATACTATATAATTATTATATATATAATAATATTATATAATATATATTATCATATAGTTATATTATCCATATATTATATATACACTATTATCTTCCCTATATATACTCATTATAGCTATATACTTTATATATTGAGTATTATATTATAATTATATATAAGTATTTATACTATACTACTACCTACCTATACTAACTATAATATATACTCACCTACCAGCTATACTATTACTTTATATATACTATACTTCTAGATATATCAATATATAGCTATCTAATAAATATATACTAATATCATATCACTATCATACTATCATATATATAATATAATATATATATATATATATATTATACTTGATAAGTAATATTATTTAATTTATAATATATCATTATATCGTATAATACCTATACTATATACTATATATAATATACTCATATATATACTAATAGTATATACAAGCCAGGTCATTTATTCTATATTATAATATCATATACTATATATATATAGTATAGACTATGCTATACTACTATATATACTACATATACTACCTATATATATAATATTATACTATCATACTATATATATTATATATACTGTATATATATACATACTAATACTACTATCTCATATATTACTACGTATATACGTATTATTATCATTCCTACCTACTATATAGTACTATATATCCTATTTATATATATATAATACCTATATTATACCTACTACTATATATACTATCCCATATATCTAATATATAACCTATAATATTATATATATACTACCTCATTACTACCCTAATTATATAATACTATACTATACCTAAGTAATTATAACCTTACTGAAGAAATTTTCAAATCGTTCGTACCTAATATATATTTATTTAATATACATATAACTACTATATATACTATATATATATATACCTATACTATATATATCTATTATATAATATTATATAGCATTATATATATATATAATACCATACTATATAGTATTATATACACTACATCCGTTCCTATTTACCCTATATATATCCTAAATATCTATACTATGTATATACTATATATATAATCCCATACTATACTCTTAGCCAACCCAACCCTTCCCTACTAACCAGAATGGGGTAAGGTGACGTACATGTACCAAAACAGAAAAGTAGAGGAAGAGATATGATTGCATAAGTCGAAAAGAATAGCCGCTACCCGCAGCTTATCGCTCTTTCAAACATTTAGTAAGCAACTCGTTCGCAGTACAGAAAATCTACTCCTTTAGGACTTCACGGGAACCGGACGAAACCTCACTATGACATCATCGTCATGGGCTCAATCGCCTTGGCCAGTGGGCCCACAACGCATACCCCCCACAAACTCCGCCATTCACTCCTATAATGCGCCTTCTCTTTTTTTCCTTTTTTTTCCGGACATAGATACAAACTCACATTTCTCTCTCCCAGGCATACCTTACTGACTCACTTCCAGTTTTTTTCGTCTTCCAGCGGTCGATCCTAGCAACTTTACTCACTAAACCATATCCTGTATACAACCGACTACATTCATCTTTTTCCCCACTGATGCAAACCCATCTCGAAACGTACTTCATTTCTGTTCACTCATTTACCTCTTTTCGTTACACCACACAACTGCTCTTAATACGGTTCATCTCTAATTTTTTTCGATTTTCTTTCTCACCTAACACCGGCCCCTTAATATTGACAATCTGAGACACATTGATACTTTAGATTCTATACTTCATTATCTATCCGACTCAATAGTCTCAACTACTATACATTAAGCACAGATAACAACCAATACCTCATTAACCCTAGCACACTCACTGACTTAGTCACTTACATGCACCAACAATTTAATTGCCCAGTCCATCTTCCTGCATATACAACACTCTCTCTTACTACAGCCCTGCTCATCGTTCCCTTTTCATAATCCAATCATTATATATCATTAAATATTTATAACTCAGACACATGTCTCCAGCTGCTAAAACGATCTACCAATTCAATAGCTAGGCGCAGTCCTCTCTCACTAAACCATAACCTTTCTCTTATCTAACGTTTATTTAAACGCCTCGCCTGTTTACACACCTACCAACTCTCTTACAATCTCCTCTTAAACACTCTTAATGATTCCCACACAATAGCCAAATCAATCGGCTATAACTGGTCGGTGCTCAGTTCATTCTTTCCATTCTCTATCTATCCAAACACAATTTTATACCACCCCCATTCTCTAAATCTTTCATAACCCATCCATATACCGTTGATAACCCAAGGAATACACATGCAAATCCCTGCCCTCACTCCACTATTAACATTAACATCAATAACTTTCGCTCCATTTAATTTATGACGACTCCACTTCCACTATCGTCATAGCATACTTTGATCATTCAGTAACGCTTACCACCCAACACCATATTATCCACTAACACCTGCTACGAGCTTCCACTTATTAAATTCCTGTCATAAGCGCCTGCAATGAGAAACCATAATAACACTAAAATCCATTTATCTTCTCTGCCTCATTTTCTCAATCATTATTCAGTAAAATTTATCCACACATCCTTTTCCAACTTCTAAACGCTCTGTCTCTTCACTCTCATCGCTCTTACAGTCCCTTCGACGCAATTCTTTCGCACTAAAAACCAACCTACTACTGATAGCTACCCTACAAGCTCAATAAAACTAATTACATCATAATGTTCCTATATATACTCTATCCCTTTAAACTTATATATAGGGCTAATTGATTACTCGCTCTCCTTCAATCCCTTGGAACTATATCCTCCATAAACACTTTGTTGCACAACTTCCAAATTTAATCATATTACCATCTCGCTCCGTTCTTGATCATTTCGACAAAATAATTTCATCTCAAACTGCACGATCTTACCATTCTTTCAACTTCCTTTCTCTCACCCATTACCTCTCCTCTACTAATGATTTCATCCCCAAAATACCCAATTCTTCTTTCACCATCAAACCCACCAAACTCACAATCTACTTTTTCATTGCTGCCAATATTATGCAGATTTCGAAGTGATCTCCCTCCGCACTCCCCTCAACTGCAATTCAATCAGTTACGAAAAAGCAACCCAGCAATCTTCTTATTTGTAAGCAGATTCTCCTTATTTTCAATTGTTAACATTTCGCAACCTACCGTGTGTGGACGAGAGCTTCCTCTATTCCCTCGCCAACCGTCCCCATCTCATCCTCCTTCTAACTGTTCATTAGCCTTTTTTTTTCTCCTGATACGTATAAACTTTTAAGTATTCTTTTTCCTCCGTTATATACTTCCAACATTACTTTGTCTTTTGAAACCGCTTCATCATGACCATTTAGTACCTTCAAGACTCACGCTTCTTTTTTTCTTTTAGCCGCTTGCATCACATCTTCATTCCACCATCGTGTATGTCTTTTTTACCCTATTTTAGTCATTTCTATCCACATACTTCTTTGCACTGAACTGTGAAACGCCTGTCCTTCATTTGCTTCCTAGAATTGTTCATTTCAATCGATTGTCCACATTCCGACTGCTTTACTCCTGCGAGGCTCTTAAATACTAACCATTATTACCTGTCACATTAACCTCTCACTTTAATCGACCGCACTTCGTGTATCCTTAAAAGCTTTCTCTCCATCAAAAAACTTAAATAACTTAACTTTTATTATAAAAGCAACATAAACTGATCTCCCATAATCCCATTCCCTCCACCCCCTGTCCCTGACTGTTAAATCAACACATACCTTCACACATCTTCCTCTTACCAACATCAAAGCATTCATACTTTCTTTCCGATACCATCTCTTACTATCAGCCACTCTAGTATACTTTATGAACACTCTTGTGCTTAAAGAAGTAATTACTCACGAGCTCTGCTCTGTCTCATAATACCAAATGTATAAGTATATTATAGCTATTAATATACTATCATATACTATATATATAAATTATGATATTATATACTATATATATATTATATATTATATATATATATTATATAATATATATATACTATATATATATATATAATATATACATATATATATAAAAATATATGGCAGCGTCTGTTATATGTCCGTCATATGTATCTTTAAAAACTATTAATGCTACAGTAAAACGGATAACAATTGCTCGGAATGCTGGTCCAAGTTTGCTGGAAGATGTAAAAAAAAATACAAAAAAAAAATAAAATAAATAAAAAAATTATATCATCAAAAACTTACAATAGCTACAGCGAAAAGGAATACATTTTTGGAATCCTGGTAAAATTTCACATTAACGAAAATGTAAAAAAAAAAATATTATTGTCTTATAATTATAGTAAATATGAAATTAGAACGAGGCGTATTTTGAGAGTCCCTTTTATTGGTTTCCTCTTTGAATACATATAGACTTTCTATTACAAATTTTGCCTTTAATACGTGCAATCCACTAGCGGCTCGAGCCGACTGGGATACATAGGGGGACACGTTTTTCCTCACCCGTAGGGAGGCGGAGGAACCCCGCGGACACCCATACAATAGATCGGGGTTCGAGAACCTCGCCGGGAGGGGGAATTGTCTACCCGTAGTCCCCGAAGGCGAAGAGACCCCGACTCCTGCCATCGGTGTGGTATATCCTTGGGGTATTCTTTAGTAGAATAAAAAATAACAGCAAATTTACAATTTCGACAATATTTATGAGATTAACGCAATAAAAGGTATCTAAATAGGCTCTCTTATCATATTACTATATACTTTTATTTATCCATTTTTTTATTTTTTATTGTTTTTACATTTTCTTTATGTGAAATTTTACTCAGGATTCCAAATGTATTCACCTTTTCGTGTATGCTATTGTAGTTTTGAGATAATAAATTTTTTTATTTATTTAATTTTTCTTTTTTTTTTTTTTTTTTTTTTACATTTCCAGGGCAACCTTTTGGACCAGCATCCAGCAATGTATTCCGTTTTACTGGTAGCATTATAGTTTTTACAAGATACATATGTGGAAATTACCACAGTTAGTATATATATTTATAATAACTAGTATATATATACTATATTATATATATATAATATATATATATATATAATATTATATATATATATATATATACTATATATATATTACTTTATATATAATATATATATATATATATACTATATACTATATATACACTATGTATACTACAGTTGGCCCGACCTGGATAGAATACACCTTTGGGTAGGCGTGTTGTACATATACCTATAATATATATTAGCTATTAGATAGTATATATATTAGCTCATATATATATATATATATATATACTATATATATATATATATAAATATATTATACTATATATATATATATATAAGATATAATATTATACTATATATATTATATATATAAGCTAGCGAAGAACATCGAAAACAATATTTTAATAAATTAATAATAACGCTACCTATTTTATTTTGTATGAAAAGCTTGTTTACATTAATATTTACCAAATACTTAAGTTTTAAATCACATTCCAATTGAGTCATTTCTTAGGCTTATTATTATTTTTTTAAAATAGAGCTGTCGTTTTATAGATAAGTTTTTAGAGCATTTTTTTCTTTAATATAAAAAATATACTCTTACTCCATTATGCATATTTCACTTAATTTTATGTATATAATGCTAAATACCACTCTAAATAAAGTTATATGAAATTATATTCAATATCAGAACAAATAGACTCATTCGATGCAAAAATTTCAAACAAACTTCCACCAACCAACACAATTTTCGTAATTTTCGGGAAGATAACGAAAAGTTTCATATATAGTATTAATCTGATTATCTTTGTGATTATTCTAGGTAGGACAGACTAGCCCCCTCTTTATAAGTTGACGTAATTAAATTACGTCATTCGTCTCCACCGCCGGTCAATAGTATTTTTTACTCCTAAGATCAGAGTAGGAGCGAGAATTTCTAATGAATTCAATTATTATTATATAGCTATTATTAATGTGGTTGTTTTTCTTTTAATTTAGGATGAAAATAGCTTTTTTTTTAACTTTTATATAAAATTTTTATAATTTAGTATACTTTTACATATTTAATTTCCAATTATTTCACACTTACAAAATATTGGGCTAGGAGGCTACCTACCGGCTGAGCCTATATATACTCCCCTGATATAATATATTATACTATATATATAATATATATATATATTATACTATTATAGTATACTATATATATATATATAATATATATATTATATATAATATTATATATATATATATATCTATATATTATATATATTATATATATATATATTAGCTTATATATATATTTATTTATATATATATACTTCCTATACTATATATATACGTATTTATTATATATAATTATATAATACTTATATATAAGCTATAATATATATATATAACTATATATTATATATACTATTATATATACTAATATCTATAGCAAGGGGAAGGAATGAGGAGGAAGGGGGGCCGCCCGCCCCTCTCGCGGGACAAGAAGGAGGTCGGATGATGGAATCAGGAGATGCTGGAGGAGGGGGATGAGGGAGGAGAGGGTTAGGGTGCTGGGAGGATATAGTGGGGTGCGAAGGAGGTGGGTGAGGCGAGATGAGGGGGGGTGTGAATGAGGAGGCTGTACGTACACTAACCCGCTCAAGCGGGACAAAAAGTGTATGGATGAATAAATAAATATAATAAATATATTATATCTATTATTACTTATATAATATATTATGTATATGTATATATTATAATATACCATATATACATATATATATATATTAATTATATATATATAGCTATATATTAGTATACTATATATATCTATATATATCTATATATATATAATACTACTACTATACATATACTTATACTATATATATATATATATAGTATATATATGTATTATATATATATATATTATATATATATATATTATATATTTATATATGTATAAAATATATTATATATATATAACCTATATATATCATATTAATATATACTATATATTATATATATATATATATATATACGTATTATATTCTATTATTATATCATATTAATATAATCTATATTTATCTTTATATATAATAATATATATATATATATAATATATAATATATATATATGATATATAGTATTATACTTAAATTATATATATAATAGTATATATATATATATATATATTATATATATAATATATATATATATCATATATAGTATATTATAACCCATTTTTGGTTGGATGATTAGCTTCAGTTGATACGCATCGGGTAACGTTGTTCTCATTGCGCAAAACAGGCGGTGGTTCATCCAGGAGAGGAGTAATTTCTTTATCTTCGCATTATATGTTCTTTCTTTACTTACATCTTCTAATTCACTCAATATACTAATATTTAACATTAAATATAAAGAAGAGGAGTAGGCACAGTGCGTGGACGACCTGGTGAGTCCGGCCTTGAAAGGAGCTTGGTTGCTTTAACTGTTTCTTGAATCCAACTTTTTGGGTTGTGAGGGATACGCTGCATTGTAATAGCAGATTCGGGTATTTTGGTCCTCATCGTTCGGCAAACAAGGCGTGGTCAATCCAGAGCAGGCCAGTACTTCTATTTTCCCATTATATGTTCTTTCGTTAACATTATATATTATTTCATATATATTATGTATATAATATATATATATATATATATATACTAATATAAATATGATATATTAATATATAATATATATCGTATATATATATTCCGCATTCCGCAGCGAATGGTTGTGTTCAAATTTCTCTCCTCGAACTTATTCATGTTACGTTATTAGAGGTTACTAATTCTGTGAAGTTTGAAGATATTAAATAGTTGTTTTAGAATTAGTGCCCGAAGTTTATATAGTTTAATTCAATCTAAAACTTATATTGTAATCGTTTATACAGAAATAATGTTCGAAATTTTGATGCAGGAAGCATCAATTGAAGTTAAAATTTTATTTGATAGTAAACATGATGGTGAGAGGTTAGAGTTCTGAAAATATTTGATGAGGATGAAGTCTTTCAAAGCGTATTAGCTAGAATTTGTTACTAAGTTGCAAGATTTCAAGACGTAAGTCCTCCAGCTCTCTACTAAAATAATTTCAAGATCTGGTCAAAGTTTGTCTTCTGAAGGCTTAACAAAGTTTATTGAGAGTTAATGTTTCATAAAGATTTTCAAAGTAAATATCCATTTGGCGCCAAAACCTAATCACGTGTGAGAGAATGAAAAGAGGAATCTAACCCACTTAGAAGTGAATTACTGTATGTAAAACGCAATCTTAGAGTGAGAAAAAATGAATATTCAAGTGGCAAAGAACAAAATCCCAAAAGGAGCAGGCGGAGTAGGTGAAAGTTAAACCCGATGGTCGAAATTCGGAACCTTTAAATAATAGAAATTTTGTTTGAAATACCACATGAAAATAGAGATAGAGATCGGGAGACCGCGATACCACGAAGATACTGTAAGTAAAGTGACTCACTTGGATGTTAGTAAACACTTTGAAACTTTTATACGTAATACGTTAAACTAATCAAATAATTTTATTTTGAAGTGATCACGTGGATTTGGTGAAACTTTGAGCATTTTTAAGTTACTACAGAAAATTAATTAAATGATTTTGATTAAAAGTCACTGTTTCAGTCAAAATTTCTATTGCGTGCCATTCAAAAACTAATATAATTTGGAATTTGAAAATAGTTGAAAATCTAGTTGAAACGTGAATTTATTTATGAAGGGCCTGTTAAATATACGAGGAGAAAGCTTACCTCTATGGATTACGGTCGATTGGTGTCTTATTTATTATGTGTTTTTATAGGTTATATTTTATTAGAGGTCATTTTAGCTTAACTAAATAATTTTATTTTTGAAGTGATCACGTGGTTTTGGTAATTCTTTGATCATTTTTATGTTAATATTCAAGCTTTTAAGGAATTGAATGTTGTCCGTGTTTGCCTAGGCATATCTTTGTCATTTATGTCATTTATAGTCATATTTTAAGTCATTTATGTCATATTTATGTCGGGACATTTTGGCTTAACTAAATAAGTTTGTTTCGAAGTAATTACGTGATTTTGGTGAATCTTTGAGCATTTTTTATGTTATAAGAAATTAATTAAATGATAAATAAAGTTGAAAATAGTTGAAACGTGACTATTTATGAAGTGCTGTTAAATAATCGGGAAAGAAGTTACCCTAGGATACTTTGATTCGTGTTTTATTTATTATTGTTTATTGGTAGGTATATTTTTAAATAGAGGTATTTAGATAATTAGTTAATGTGATAGATTTGATTGGGAAAGTTTGAGTACAAGTTTGAACAGTTTATCTTTTGAGTGTTTTAATAGGTTTTGAGGTTTTTATTGAGGGAGGAAGGAGGAAGGGGGAGGATGGAGAAAGGAGACGGAATAGATATAAATCTGATAGTGTGAGTTTCCGAAAGGTAATTATAGTATATTATTGTTGAATATTTGAATGTTATTGTGGTGTATTTGCTGAGCCGGGTGGTGGCTTAGTATTGTGGAAAGTTACTAAGATGGGGTGTCCACAAAGCTGTAACAGCTGTTTGAGTTATATATAGATGAGAGGGAAAGATGGGAGGAGAGTGGTAATCAGGGTGGGGTGTATGGAATGTGAGAGGGGTAAACGAGGATTTGAAGAGGGAGGAAGTGGGGATGATTGGTTGAAGAAAAAAGGTTGGATTTGCTAGGGTTGACACTGAAACTAAGCTGAACTATCTAGGTCTATCTATTTTTCAATATACAAATTTATCTATCTGTTGATACCGAGTTTTTGGATTTATCAAAAGTATTTGATAAAGCAAATCATATCTTTTTAGAAAATTGGAGACAATGCAAATTGAAAATATTGTGTATAATATTTTGGTCAGCATTTGTTGTAATCAGTATATATATGCGTTATATTTTACAATAATGTATCAAATGAATGATGTATAACAAATGGTGTGAGACAGGGTGGAATTTTGTTACCGTCGTTATTTAATTTTTATAATAACGATCTTATAAAAAAGATAGTGAAAAGCAGAATAGGTAAACTAAAGCACGAATGCTTACGTCAAATATAGTAAGGTATGATTTAGTGATTTAGTGATTTAGTGATTTAGTGATTTAGTGATTTAGGCTTGTTAGCATCCTCGGTGGATGGTCTTTGAAAACTGTTAGATACAGCAGAGAAAACTATTTATTTGATTTGTTCTAAGTTGAATTGTGCCTCTTTTTCTTATTGTCAAAAAGTCACCAGATGTTTATCAAAGAAATTAAATTCATATTAGGGATATCATGAGCTTTCCACCATATAACTTGGGTTATATAGTGGCAAAGAGAAATTAAGGTTGGGGGCTTAAGCTTACAGGGAGGGATGTGAAGGTGACCAATTGGTCTCATTCATATTTCTTTTTTTTTATCTTTTAAACTTTATAAAAATCGGGGCTTGATAAATCACCTTGGATCACAAAGAAGTGTTCCAGTTTTTTTTTAGAGTTTATGTATGCTGTTTTTTTTATGTTTATTTTATTATGTTCCACAATTGGGAACAATTCAGAATATTACTTTATTTGTCTCTTTTCAGTTGGATGTATATTTATATGTTATATAAAATATTTTTCCAAATTCTGTAAAAGTAAATATTAGTTTTGAAGTAATAAAATATCTCTCTGGTGTAACACCATATTGGAACAATAGCAGGTCAGTGTTAAACGTAATAATATGGTTTAAATTATTTATAATCTTAATTACTATTAAATTACTATATAAGAAAGTATAACTTATAAAAACGTTATTAGGTAGTGCTAAAAGTTAAAAAACCGTAATATTATATTTACAGTTGACTGGTTCATCTGTATCCACAATTCTGCTGTGTCACAATTAATACCTTATGCTGAGGAGTACGGCTCCCTTCTGATCTAAATATACTGAATAAATAAGAAGAAAAAACCCCTCCTTCTACTTACTACGAAGTTAAAGGGGTAGGTTTTTTCTTAATACATAATTGCTTTTATAAATGAAAATATTAATTAATGAAAAATGGCAAACATGTTAAATTGTTATCGTGGTGCTGCTTTTGGGGTTAACTTAGTTAAAAACAAAGACAGTGCCTATATGAGGACTAATTTGAATGTGTTTGCCAGGTTTTTTTTTTTTCCTGGATTTTGTTTTTTCTCCCTTGAAAATATTTGCTCCTGAATTTGTATTGCCTGAAATTGTTGCAAATTGAAAAGCCTTATTGGACATCATCTACATAGAGATAAAAATATACCGATCGTTGTGCAACTACCTATTGTGAAAATCCTGTTTTGTGCTTAAATAGTGTTCCATATCTGAAAAGGAAAAAGACTTACCAGATACTGGATATATCTTCTAAAAACTCTTCAGTGTTGTCATGATGGACATTCTTAACCTGCAAAGAAATAAAAGTTAAGTAAAAATCATCGACCACTAATTAATAAAAGACTAGAACTAACCAAAGAGGATTGATTACGGTGTTAACAATTTATTTAAACCATAAATTATTAAATTCATGTTGCTATAAATTGTACCGAACCAATTCCAATAACAAAGCAAACTAATGAACCTTTCTGTAAATAACATGAAACCAGTAGAATATATATATTAGCGACATAACTTTCCCTCTTTGTGGTTATCGAGCTAATATTTCACTGCTGTCTATAACTCAGCCTAAATAAACATAGAGTTTTATTCGTCTCTTAGTAATCCTAAATTCTTCAATATACTTCTTCTCTATCCCTCCTAAAAAAGAACTTAACCTTAAAATACTTACCAACATATTACATCAGTTGTCTGTGAACCAACTTACAACACCTTTGACGCACACGCTTGTCAAGCAGAATCCTTTAGGGTCCTGTGATGATG
>JABUQX010118373.1:20000-21221 GCA_015478945.1 Trachelipus rathkii
ATTCCAATGCTCAGACAATATTCATGTCAGAGCAAAGGCACCTCTTGTTCTATGAGGGCGACGCAATGCTAGAGGTCGGCTTCTCTCGAGCACTTGTCATTGCTACCTATAGATAAAGATAGTGCGATAATGAATATAATGTTGCAGAGTTTGGAAGTTTTTGACAAGTCATGGGACAGATTATTAGCCTTTAGCTTGCCTCCAACCCTAATCCAAAAGCAGGGTGGAAACCTGTGCCATCAAAATGTGAGACATACCATACAGGCGGGTTAAAGACCCCTTATACAATTGTGAGTAACAACAGATCAGAAGAAAAAAAATTTCCTTAAATCTTTGAGGCTACCTTAGCAATCGCTGTGATATGAATTTCCAAGATAAACTTGTTTGTTTAATAATTCAGTCCATAATGTTTAGATTGTTCACAGGTGAAGACGTTAGAATCGTCGAAGGAGATAGAAAAGTTGGGAGGTGTTTTTCAGTGGGAGATCTGAGGAAGTTGACTTTTAAAAGAGTTGAATTTCCACAGATTGCGGTGACCCCACCCCAGAAATCTCATCCAGTTTCAAGCAAGAATTGGATCAGAAAGTTGAAAGAGAGGCACTCATATGCAAAAGGGGATCAGATTTTGAAATGAGTGGAAAGACTGTGGAGGTTGAGTCATCCAGCATAAAGAGTGAACAAGAGTTAGAAGTGCAACTAAGAAGACCATTGGTGAAAAAATAAGCTTGGAAGATGAACAGAACCTTGAAAGGGAACACCACAATTAATAAATAGGAAAGGAGGAACAGGTCATTTAGACATGAGTATGCAAAGAGAAGGAGGAATCTCAAAGGAATGGAGTTTAGAAGTTGTGTGCAATGCCATAGAATAGCGTAAGAGAGAAGTTTTAATGTTGTGTTTTTATCTTTCCAAAGTGCTCAGATGATGTTTTTTGTGTTTCGTGGCTGGAGATACTTTGCAAATTCATGCAAAGGGAGGAGAAATGTTCGTATTTTTCGTGGAGGCAGAAAAATATGTTAAAAAGAAATTTCATATATATATATAATATATATATATATATATATATATATATATATATATAAATAATTATATATATATATATATATATAAATATATATATATATATATTATATAATATATATATAGTATTAATATATATATATATATATATTATATATATATATCAATGGAGCTCTCTCCTTGAGACAAACAGCTCAATGA
>JABUQX010118374.1:0-5000 GCA_015478945.1 Trachelipus rathkii
ATATATATATATATATATATATATATATATATATATATTACATATATATATATATATATATATATATATATATATATATATAATATATATATATATATATATATATATATATATATATATATATATATATATATATATACCGTATATATATATATACCAAATATATATATATATATATATATATATATATATATATATATATATATATATATATATATATATATATATATTTTATATATATATTTTTTTTTTGATATTTATATATATATATATATATACTGAAAATTTAAAATAAATATCTTTCTATTTTAAATATTTTAATTTTTAATTGATAGCTATTTACAATTGTAATTTAAAAATTAGAAATTTAAATAAATTTTATTAATACCGGAGTTATTTAGCAAACAATATATTTCTATTATTATTATTATTATTATTATTATTATTATTATTATTATTATTATATTATTATTATTATTATTATTATTATTATTATTATTATTATTATTATTATTATATATTTTTTTATTAGCTTTTTATTTTTATTTTTATTTTTATTATTATAAAAATGGAAAGGTTATTGTTATTTCCCACCTTAACTACTACTACTACTACTACTACTACTTCTGAAAGTGATAATGATAATAATTTTTTGAAATTAAATGTAACAGGAATTGTATTATTTGAAACTTGTGATTATATTTAGTAGTAATTTTGTCTAAAGAGACAAATTATATCATTATTATTATTATTATTATTATTATTATTATTATTATTATTATTATTATTATTATTATTATTATTATTATTATTATTATTAACAGAGGAAGGAAATAGATATTACTTCATTTTTTACAACATTTTTGGTTTCGGCTTTTTTTTTTTTTTGGAGGGGGACTGCTTTATATATATATATATATATATATATATATATATATATATATATATATATATATATATATATATATATATATATATATATATATATATATATATATATATATATATATATATATATATAATTGTATTAATAAAGAAATCATTAAAAATACAAGACAAGATGTCGAATGTGCCTTCTATGGTTTAAATTTGGGTTGTCCGGGCACTGGAATTATCCACACCGCACCGCACCCTTATTTCATTGAAATTGTGTACCGAACCGGTGGTTCGGACAACCATAGTTCAAACTAGGGTTGGCCGACGCACCAAGTGCGGTGCGGTGCGTGGTGCGCGTTCCCTGGTACAGTGCGGTGCGGTGCGGTGCGGTGCGTGCGGTGGGAAAAATTCCGGTACTCGGACAGCCATAGTTCAAACATTAGGAGGATTTATTAGCTTAGTGAAAGTTCAGCGATCGATTTCTCATGTGGACTATAGTAAGAATTTCCTAGAGTGCCACTCACCAAGAAGAGGGCAATGCCTGTGAGGTGCCAAGTTGTGTGATTAAATTTTTTACTCATATTTTTTAAAGTAATATTCCAACATAGTTAAATATTGTGGATTTATTAAAGTAATATTCCAACATAGTTAAATATTGCGGATTTATTGTTGTAATAATCCAACATAGTTAAATATTATGGATTTATTAAAGTAATATTCCAGCAGGTTAAATATTGTGGATTTATTAATGTAATAATCAAAAATAGTTCAATATTGTGGATTTATTAAAATAATATTCCAGTATAGTTAAATATTGTGGATTTATTAAAGTAATATTCTAGCATAGTTAAATATTGTGGATTTATTAATGTAATAATCAAAAATAGTTCAATATTGTGGATTTATTAAAATAATATTCCAATATAGTTAAATATTGTCTATTTGTTTATTTATTGTTTTCATATAGCTACTTGATGTATCACTATTTCAACTTAAGAATCGATGCTGAAATTAATTAATCGGGCTATTAAACGGTATCCAATAATAGATTAGTTTGCTTAAGCTATGATGAAGATAGCAGCAAAAAACTAAAACCGATTAAATCATTATAGTGTAATCGGTGATCTGTGAAAAACTTAAGATCCATTAGACTTGTTGGTAATCGCCAAAAAATAAAGACCTATTAAGCAGTAATCTAAGACCGATTAGACTTATTGGTAATCGGCAAAAAGCAAAGACCTATTAATAGGTAATTCCATAATAATGTCAATTATAAATTTGTGGAACTACTTCAGTGTACTAACAGTTGGAAAAGGTTGATGAACAGGATCTAATACGACAACTGGACCTTACGAATACACACACATATATAAACGCACACAAACACATTCACCTACACACACACACACACACACACATACACAAAGTGAATGTGTAACAATGGAGGAAGTCCATCTCTCTTTGGGGGAGAAGATATTTGCTACGAGGATGACAGCCTTGAAGATCGTTACTTCGTTTACACTTTGTCTCCACTCTAACAATGACTAGGAAAAAATATTATTATTATTATTATTATTATTATTATTATTATTATTATTATTATTATTATTATTATTATTATTATTATTATTATTATTATTATTATTATTATTATTATTATTATTATTATGCTTTGAGATAGAGTAGATAAGAATATATTATTATTTTTATTATTATTATTATTATTATTATTATTATTATTATTATTATTATTATTATTATTATTATTATTATTATTATTATTATTATTATTATTATTATTAATATTATATTATTATTATTATTATTTCCGTAATTTTATTATTATTATTATTATTATTATTATTATTATTTCGATTATTATTATTATTATTATTATTTTTATTATTATTATTATTATTATTATTATTATTATTATTATTATTATTATTATTATTAATTAAGGTTTTGAGATAGAGTAGATAAGAATATGTTTATATTTGTAGTAGTTTTTATATAAAAATTTATTATTTTAGTAGAATTAATAGTTGTATACCCACTTAAAATCTATACTCTATACCAATTATTTGAGTATGATATCCCTTAAATATGTTAAACTATAAGCGTGGGTGTTGTACCCTTAAAATTTATATAAATCCCTATAGCTACCCATAATTCGAGCGTGACAACCCCAAAGTACCCCAAACCATAAGTGTGAAAGTTGTACTCTTAAAATTTGTATACCTCCCTATGCCTATAATTCGAGTATGGCAACCCCAAAGTACCCCGGACCATAAGTGTGATAAAATACCACATGCCCATCTGTGTGATTTAGGTATTTTTCTCGATTTAGGTATTTTTGTTGTATTTCTTAATGTGATCTAGCTTTAGCTCTTTTAGGAGCCTCAGGAACTAAATGTGGGAGTGGCAATCTATAAACTTGTTCTTATATATATATATATATATATATATATATATATATATATATATATATATATATATATATATATATATATATATATATATATATATATATATATATATATATATATTTATATATATATATATATATATATATATATTTATATATATATATATATATATATATATATATAATAATAATAATATATATATATATATATATATATATATATAGCAATAACTATATATATATATATATATATATATATATATATATATATATATATATATATATATATAGCTATATATATATATATATATATATATATATATATATATATATATATATATATATATATATATATATATATATAAAAATATAAATAATAAAAACATAATATATATGTATACATATAATAATAATGTATAGCAATAATTTAAATAATATATATAACTATATATATATATATATATATATATATATATATATATATATATATATAATAATAATATAATATATATATATATATATATATATATATATATATATATATAGCTATAGCATAATAATATATATGTATAATAGCAAGAGTAATAATAATAATAATAATAATATATTTATAAATATATTTTAAATATATATATATATATATATATATATATATATATTTAAATAATAATAATAATAATAATAATAATAATAATAATAATAATAATAATAATAATAATAATAATAATAATAATAATAATAATAATAATAATAATAATATATAGTTTGCTTTGATAATTGTTTTTACTTCTAGTTTAAAACAATGTCTTGACGCTGTTTAATTTTTAATTTCTTAATTAAGAAAAATGTTGCACAGGGGTGACATCGATTACAAAAGTGTCATTTATTACTCCTTCCACAAGGACTTCTATACTCAATCTATACATGACATTGTGTTGCAATTAGTAGACCCATTTCAGATACTAGGGAAATTATTTTTGGTTATTATAATTAATTGGTATAACTAAATTGTTAAATATTGTAATTGTAAATAATGTAATTTTTCTTATTTGAATAAACATATTCTGATTCTGATTCTGATTTTTTTTTTAAACTTTGATGGTATGTGGCAGGAGTGTCTTAGAATTGATATAGAAGGTTTATTTTATGAGACCTTCAACAGGTGTAAGTAACCTTAGTTATATGAGGAAGTATGATGTGCTTTCTTCACAGGTTTAAATATATATATATATATATATATATATATATATATATATATATATATATATATATATATATATATATATATATATATATATATATATATATATATATATATATATATATATGTAGCCTTAGTTAAATGAGGAAGTATGTTGCTTCCTTCACAGGTGTAAGTAGCCTTACTTAAATGTGAAAGCATCCTGCTTTCTTCACAGGTTTAAGTAGCCTTAGTTAAAGGAGGAAGTATATCCTGCTTTCTTCACAGGTGTAAGTAGAATTAGTTAAATGTGGAAGCATTCTGTTTTCTTCACAGGTTTAAGTAGCCTTAGTTAAAGGAGGAAGTATATCCTGCTTTCTTCACAGGTGTAAGTAGCCTTAGTTAAATGTGGAAGCATCCTGTTTTCTTCACAGGTTTAAGTAGCCTTAGTTAAAGGAGGAAGTATATCCTGCTTTCTTCACAGGTGTAAGTAGCCTTAGTTAAATGTGGAAGCAT
>JABUQX010118374.1:12500-31358 GCA_015478945.1 Trachelipus rathkii
ATACTACTATATATCTATATATATACTATAATATATATACCATATACTATATATATATATATATAATATTACTGATATATATATATATACTATATATATATATATATATAATACTGATATATATATATATATGATATATATAATAATTATATATATACTATATTAATATATATATACTATATTTTAAAGTATATATTTCCATTTAATATAGAATACTGGGTATGTTTGTTTATATACGTATACATATACTATATATATACGTATAATCTATTACTATACTGTATCACTAAGTAATAGTATATATATATATTATATATATATAGAGCTTATACTATAATATACTAATATATATATTATTGGAAGAAGAGTAATAAAAAGAGAATTTTAATTTAATAAATTACTCATTAATGGAAATGTTATGTCATTTAGAATTCTCTAAACAAAGTTACTACGCCATATTGCGAACTCATGTATAGCGTTATTATAATAATATATATTTAATATATACTAGATGTAGATACTATTTTCAATAGAAACTTTTCTTTGGCATACAGATATATATATATTAACTATATTATATATAACATATATATATCATGCATATTTTATAATATATATATATTATATATATATATATATGATTGTTAAAATTTTATTAAAGCTTTGCGTTCGCTTTCCATATTTTTGAAATTATTTTCAGTGTAAATTTTGTATTTACACGTATTTACTTGGACTTCCAAAAACATTTGAAAAAAAATCGCTAAAAATTTAGAAAAAAAACAACAAAATAGTCGCTAAAAAGTTGCTGAAAAGAGCGAAAATGTGTGGGAGCGAATGTATGTATAATGTGGTTCCTGTTTTTATAATTTGTGTTCGTTGGCTTAATTAATAAGTAAATTTCATAGTTTTAAAGCCCGTTGTCGATGCATCATATTTATTTTTCGGTATAGGAAAAAGTGGTGAATATGGGAGAAAGGTTAGGTGTATGTAAAAGTGGTGAACAGGGAAAGGGTAAAAGGTGGGGTTTACTCACTGAATATGAAAAGTGGTGCATAGGGGAGAGAAGGCATGGGTACCCACTGAATATGAAAAAGTGGTGAACAGGAAAAGGGTAAAAGGTGGGGTTTACTCACTGAATATGAAAAGTGGTGCATAGGGAGAAAAGGCAAGGGTGCCCACTGAATATGAAAAAGTGATGAATAGGGAAAGGGGGTGGGTTTACCCACTGAATATGAAAAATGGTGCATAGGGGAGAAAAGGCAAGGGTACCCACTGAATATGAAAAAGTCATGAACAGGGAAAGGGGGTAGGTTTACTCACTGAATATGAAAAGTGGTGCATAGGGGAGAAAAGGCAGGGGTACCCACTGAATATGAAAAAGTGGTGAACAGAGAAAGGGTAAAAGGTGGGGTTTACTCACTGAATATGAAAGTGGTGCATAGGGGAGAAAAGGCAGGGGTACCCAATGAATATGAAAAAGTATGAACAGGGAAAGGGGTTAGGTTTACCCACGGAATATGAAAAGTGGTGCGTAGGGGAGAGAAGGCAGTGGTACCCACTGAATATGAAAAAGGGATGAACAGGGAAAGGGGGTAGGTTTACTCACTGAATATGAAAAGTGGTGCATAGTGGAGAGAAGGCAGGGGTACCCACTGAATATGAAAAAGTGGTGAAAAGGGAAAGGGTAAAAGGTGGGGTTTACTCACTGAATATGAAAAGTGGTGCATAGGGGAGAAAAGGCAGGGGTACCCACTAAATATGAAAAAGTATGAACAGGGAAAGGGGTTAGGTTTACCCACGGAATATGAAAAGTGGTGCATAGGGGAGAGAAGGCAGGGGTACCCACTGAATATGAAAAAGTGATGAACAAGGAAAGGGGGTAGGTTTACCCACTGAATATGAAAGGTGGTGCATAGGGGAGAGAAGGCAGGGGTACCCACTGAATATGAAAAAGTGATGAATAGAGAAAAGGGGTAGGTTTACCCACTAAATATGAAAAAGTGATGAATGAGGGAGATGGGACAGGGGTACCCACCGAATATGAAAATGTGATGAATAAGGGACAGGCAGTAGCGGCACCTACTAAATATGAAAAAGTGGAAACCTTTTCGTAATAAGTACTAATGGTATAAAAGGCTTCTACGCACATGGGTGTTTGTGTTTTCGCCGAACTTTCCTTCAGAGATTAGATTAATTCCAAACACAGCACTTGCTGATGGGTCAATTTTTGTACAGAAATTCAACCGGACAACATTACACCACAGAAAGAAAAAGAGAATATTATTATATCTAGTATAAACTTCACATAAATATTATTTAAAATCAAGACTTTACTAAGCCCGTCTTTATATAAATAAAAATATAATATAATATATCTGATAAAAGACACTCTGTATGTAACCTATTAGCCTTTAAAAAGAAATAATTCAGTAGCAATAGACGGACTCTATTGCTACAATTCAGGAAAACTTATAAAGAGGCATGGAGCCGCTAAGTTAAGTACCAGAGATAACACTAATGTAAATATAAAAGAACTACTATTATGACACTTAGAAATAAATTCAGATCACAGACACATCATGGAATGATTCGTTTTAAGAAGTTCATTAAAAAGTTTGCTGAGCAAATAAAAGTTATTAAGACTATTAACACCTCGTTACTACTTCATACATAAATACTAGTAAAAAGTTGGATATATAAAGACCAATATACGAAAAAATAAAAGTTCTCCTTATCCCTAAATCCGAGGAATTAAGTTTTTGAGTAGGACTAACAAGATACAGTTTCAACGAGATTATCATATGGCAGACACTTAAAATAACGATCTCCTCCCTCCTATCTTGAGTACATCATACCATACTAAAATGAATAGCAAATTAGGAAACTTCCAGGAGATTATATAATCACAAAAAAACAAATTTGAAGATACATTCAATAGAGTAAAATTCTCACCTTTAGTCGGATGTGAAATGGTATACTACAAACAATGAGATAGGTGCCTAATTCACAATTATAAAATGAGAGAAACCATAAATACACATATAACCAAGGGGATGAAAAGAAGATATCACCACAAGTTAAGATCATACAACCTAATAAAAATAGTAGTATTTAACACAAAAATTAATAACTTACAATGGAGAGCGAAAGAGTAAATATTATTCAGCACAAGAGTGTAAAAACAGCTGAGAGATTAACGCATAAATTATGTCATAAACTAATGAGTATAATATAAAAATATAACAAAAAAAAGAAGAAGCTTAATAAAAAAAAAAAATATATACACTTCACTGTCCCTAACCACAAGATAGGTAAACGAAGATTTAGAAGACAACAGAGAACAACAAAAAAACACAAGGCCTCGGAGAACCCTGAGATTACCGAGATAAGGAACCAAAAATCACAAAAAAACGACTCGAAAAAAGAAAATTGTTTACCAGGTAAAGAGCTTCGAGGGGTCGGCAGACTTGGTATTCCATAAATTCAATATCTAGACATCTTTGACACTAAGCAGGTACTTATCCAATAACAACGAAACCAGTCAAACAAGACTTAACTGAGAATAATATAAAAGAAAGATCAAAGCAGCTTTTAAGAATTAAAAACCTAAAGATAAAAAAAAAAACTGAAGGAGAGCATGACACAGAAAAGACATAGCAACCGAACTGAGTTTATATAAAATAGTAAACACCACACGCAAAAAGGAACAGCTTAAAGCAAATCACAAAAAAAAGTAGTCTTGGTTCTAGGTTAAAGTGATAAATTTAGATAGATGATTACACACGATAATTATTAGCATCCCATACCGAAAAGTAACCAGTCCCTTACACAGAATTGCTGAGATCATTATATCGCGTCTGCAGTCGTTATATAATATTAGTTTTAAGTACATAGTACCAGTATAATAGAATTAATAATCATTAGAGTACGAGATGGTAGACCAATTAATATGACTGATAGATAATTATACTAATGCACAGAAACCGCAACTATAATAATTGTGTGATGTTTACCCAGAGCTGAAAATTTTATACTGCACGAAGTCATGGCTTAGATCAAAGGATGCAAAGAGACAGGATATTACATCAAGAGGAGGCAAGCATCCATTTCAATCATACAATCGAAGAATTAATAAATCTCACGCTCCAAACTTTTTCGGAATCTTCCAGTCTCCGGACATGGTTTTTCGTGTCATTAGAAACAATTAACAATTATCATTCTTCGCTAACATAAATTAAGGTCCCTAGCGAAACTAATGAAATACTTTTCATGTTTATGTCGCAAATTCCAAACGCTTGAAGTTTTGGATAGAAATATCCCAATGACCGAACTTGGGATATAGCCACTCGGTACAAGTAAAATTAGGTGACAACGTTCATTCTAGAAGAAGCGGCCAAGTCATTAAATACTTAATACTGAGCCAACGTCAAAAATATCTTATGTAAAAGGTGGACTTTCATAATGATTTATAACTTTCCAAAACAAGGGTCTAATCAGTTGGCAATCCAGCAATCTAATATATCTTATCACTATTTTCAAGATTATTGATTTCTCGTGAGACCCTCACCATAGAAGCGCCGAGTATTTAACATTATTGGATCGCAGGACTCATGTCAAGGTGTACACGATTTTTTGTCACCACCCAACTTTACACTTGAGTCACATTCGCTAAGCCATGAGTAATAATATAGTTACAGCCTCTTAAGCCCTGCCCTATTTCTAATAACTCTACACTAACTTTCAACAGTTGGACGAGAACTTTATTAGCTAATGACATTCTATGTTTAATTGCAAAAGTGATCACCCACAAAGCTCCTTTCATGGCTGTATCATCCACTGTCCACACCGCTCATTTTTTACTTTTTTTATATACCTAAATACATTGAAATAGTTCTGTCCTATCTATGCTGACCCCTAGCCCCATCAGAAGAATCAGAGCAACCCACTACTTTTGGCCCTGGCGCCGTTCCACGAAATCAACGTACCAAAGGTGTGTTAGGAGCCTACATTATTATTAATGGAATTCCTTCTAACGCTCTTAAAAAGCGCTCCAAAAGCTGTAAACCATTAGGTGTATTCATTGAGACCAAAATCAAAACAGGACTAAAAAACATTCAACTAATTCCTATTTCTAAGTAACGCTCTCTCATCTAAATAAGAGCAGGCAATCCCCGACCAATCACTCCCCCGTCGGAAACTAAAGGATGCAAGTTTACATCTTGTTAGACCGAGATCTGTCACTTCCGCTAGATTTAACATTATAATTTAGTTATACCGGATTATTTGGTATACCATGCACATTAGCAGTGTTTTATCTATCAGATACCGAGAGAGGCCAAGCATATTCTAGCCTTGATACCATATTAACGATGGTTCACTATAACATGACGACACTATGCAAAGTATCACCCTTCCAAAATCTCTCATATATCAAAGTCACTTGTTCCGAGTTACATAAGCAAACCAGAGCTGGCTCGCCCATCAAAATCTGAGTGTCATGGTGAACGTCTGTTGAGACATAAATATTCAGTAACTAATAAATCCCTCACAAATGAAATATTTAGAGAATGTGAGAATATCACAAAGTATGAATGTCTGTGACATTTTTATAGTAGCTAAGAAATACTAGAATGCCCTATTATATTCTATTTGTAAAGGAACATGCGATATTTCTTACCAACAATTTTTAGGGACCTACTCAATATTTGACTTGTGGCGCCAAAGCGGAAAAAATTAGCAAAGATAATACTTTATAAACGCATGATTCTAGTATATTACTAAATTTTATCATTCATACGCATCCAATTATGCGAAAAACATAGAACCTCTGAGGAAAGTCGTACAATACTTCTCCACTGACAGCTCAATCTTCAAAAGGTGAAAATATCAAAATATAACTTCACTCCTACAAGATTTCCCGTCCTTAATTTCACCTATAGACATTAATAGATAAATATCTTAGTAAATAAATAATAATGGAGTTCCAAAAGACACTAATCAGAAACCTGGTGATTCTTAACCTACGCAGTTTTTGATCCCACAAGAGCTCTGTCCTCACGAATTCACTGAACGACAGTGTGAAAGGTGGCCAAAAAAGCATCGTAATTGAACATTCTCTTAATTCCTCTTAATATATAAAAGAAGAATAACGATCAGGAAGATACTTACTTTGTAATGACCAAGATACGACCATTTTCTTGAACATTAGGGCTTAGACCTTACCTTCTCTCTCTATTTACAAGCCGACTTCGTTCGGCGGTAATATATTATTGATCACCAACCTGGAACATGGGTAGAGAACCATTGTGTGGGGATTCTTCGAGAGCCCTTCTTATGATTCTACCGCATATTATACTTAGGGAAACGAGGATGAGACAAATATTTCTCAGAATTATCTACCCACACCATTACAGTTTTGGATCCTAGTTCTGAATCTTAGGAACGACCTCTGCTATTACAACTCTATAAGACCTAATATATCCCCAAGAATTGGACCTTACAAAGGCTATAATCAACCAAAATCCCCATGCTTTTTTGTATTGAGCCTGCAGTGCTTTCTCGACCTATAATACCTTTCCAGGATGAGATTATTATATTTGAGAAATAACTAGTCATGTTTTTAGTTCTACCTTCATGCCAGGTGGTTTTATCCGTTTTGGTCTCTATTCGAATTTTTTAATCTATGGGCCTTTGGTTTAGCCGACCCAATACAAGTAAGACATTGCGGGAGCAAGTCTTTCACATTTTCACAGGAACGGAGCAAAGTGAAGACCTGGGCCGTTCATCTTCAGAGCACCATTCGCCCTTTTCCTACGTTGTTATAATCTTTGCCCGCTATTAGGAGACGATTGCTCCTCATTTTTTTCTACATCCTAAAATCCTGAAACATAGGCAAAATCTCTGAAACAAGTTGTTTTTACGCATTACATCCAAGAGAAAAGATAAATTCCATGGTTTTTAAAAAATCAACCTCTCTATTAGAAATTATTGTGAATCTTGAACCAGTTTCTAAGAGCCTACATTTCGTGAACTCAAGTTATCTCGGAACTCTACAAGGTTTCTTATCACCACCATACCCGTGGTCCTCATAAGGTCCTTCTTTTCCCTGGTCTTCGTCTTCTTTCTGTATAGGACTAGCACTTTAGACCCTGAGAGAAAAAGTAATATAGAATGCACATGTCCTATTCCAAGTATTTACATATAGCATGCACCTATGCTGAAGAACCATTGGCCTTCGGTCCGCCACAACATTTTAAGCGCGACCATACTTCCACACTTTTTCCTCTTTCCATTTTTTTCTTGTTTTTCATTTGGTTGGTACCAGCATTCAGTAAGCACCCTCACGAAGATTACCAGCCCTTTATGGTGCTACCTCGGGGAGTTTTTATTGTGTAGAGTGGAGCTACACGAATGATTATCATCCTCATCTCAATTTTTAGAAGGGCCAAATTCTTCTTCCATCATATACTCTGAAAGCGAAAATCACCTGTCCTAAAGTTTTCAATCGCCAAAGGATAAATCACTCTGAATGGACCACTCCAGAAGAAGTGACACAGCTTTTTCAAGAATAGCTAACAGGAAGCTCTTCAAAAATGCCCGTAGAACCCACCCTTTCTCTTTACCTAATGTCTCACATTTAACAAACTAGTAACTGCCAGCAAGTCAGACTATGCAATTTTTTATCCAAATCCGTGTATTGTTTACTCAAGTCATGGACCTATCTACAACCATGCCTGGATTATCTGAGATATCGGTCCAAACCCTGATGTATTCTCAAACGATTTGAACCTTCTTACTCTACCCTCATACAGCAAGAAGGGTTATCGATCGAGAGTCTGGCGCCTCACAAGTAAGAAAAGTGGATATCACTCGTGACTTTCGCTAAGTTTAGCAACTTTTGAGCAGCCCAAGCAACCACATTAGCCCTTGTCCTTCATTTTTAAACTCACATAAGTTAGTAGGAGACTATTGAGTTTTGATCGACATCTCTCTATTTGCACCGAGGAGTATTTGTAAAAAAACCTCTTTGGTTATGTTTCCTTTTTCCCTGGGCGGTGCTTTTCTATCTCTATCCTCTTCCAATAAAAAAAGGCCGTTTTCTGTTTCCAAGTCACCAGACCGATTATACCTTCCTCCGGACACTTCTTCGTCTCAAAATTCCTGCAAAATGAGTGATCTTCGTCAACTAGCATGTCGGCACATCTCTATCAGTACTAACAAGAATATATTTGTTTCCTCAGGCAAGTTTATCAAGAGGAGCCAGACAAAAACATGTTGGCCCCGACACCCTTAACTATTTTTTTCCTCACCGTGATTCATATTCGGTAATCAGTTGATCTCGGCTGTCGACTTTGCCATCCGCAATATGCTCAGCGCTTCAACATGAATTATAAGATGAAAGAAAATCAAGAGACCTTATCATGATTCGTCTATATCATAATTATTCTTCCTGAACAATTGAGCAGTACACCTCAAGATATGGTGGATTACCTCTACTTTCTTTTCCCAGTACCATTTCTTTTCCGAGAAGCCAGCTCCGCCTTTCAAAAATATTATAATGAACGTTGCCAATATTAAAACCTCAAAATGTCTCCATCCCTGGTATCAAAACGCGTACTTTATATTACGTACTGCCATTCAATGTATAAAAGATTATTTCTTTCTGGCACTTTGATTAATAAATGCGATCGTGACAATTAGATGCTCTTTTGTAAAGCGCCCACCTCTGTGAGCAGTGTTGGTTTCCTGCTTGTCTATCATAAAAGATTCATACCGCGGTGATTCACAGATCCCAAAACAACGTGCTCAACTCAGACTTCCATTATGAAAATTCGCCTTCTTTCAAGATTCGAGAAACAGGTTCATGGATAGATAGTAGGTGGGTATTCCTTTCTTCACACCTCCTACATCCTTCAGAATCATTTTTGTGATCTTCTTCCCTTCTCCAGTTTTTCGGTTCTTTTCTCGGTTATCCCTACTTACCTCTTGATCACTCGGACCGAAAACACAAAAAATGGGCTGGAAAAGCTCCTTCTCCAATCTACATTTAAACACTATACAGCAAAATTCTGTTCGTTCTCTATCTTGGGATCTGCTTTTTATGGCAGTGGGATATCCCTTTTTCAGATTCGGTTATGTTCCTTTTACCTATGTTTGACTTTCTGTACAGATGGTCCTCAAACCTTCTCTGAAAGCCCGAGTTCCCTTCAGTGAAGTTGCCTCACAATATGATTGGTATTCCGATTCTTGTTCCTTCCGAACAACTCTCGTACCACCTCCACAAACATATATTGCGCGGTGCTTTCCTTTAGTATAGATGAGTACAGGTTTCATTACTTCCAGAGTATCGCGCAACGTCTACTTGCCCTCTATTCCTGATGGCATCTCTCACCGATTATATTTGCCAGAAAGAAATACTTTCACGACTTCTGTTGCTTAACGCATTAATCTTTTGACCGGCATTCTCGGTCTACTTGGAATCTACGATGTAAAATGTGATTCGGTGACCACAATTGCTTCCAATCGATTCCGGTGTATTCTTAACCGCCTCCTTAGAAACATGCATGTAAGCATGGTAATTAGCCAACACCTTCTATCTCTTTTCCGTTTCATGGCATCTTCTTTTTTCAAATCTTCTCCTCGCTCATGAGTACGAAACCAATATAATGAACCATAGGCATATTTGTACTTTTTATAGAAGATGATATGTTGAGAGTTTATCGGGCGCAACACCAACTGAATATGCGAACGGTATGTACCTCTTTTTTGCCTTGATAACAACACGCATGAAATGATGACGAGTGTGGAGCCGACTCCTGTAACCGTCAGGCAACCCTCGCTGTTACCTACTTTCACTCCTTCAGAGTCACAAGTGATTTCCTGTGCCTCATATATTCACGTGTGTGAGATCGGACTTACCAGACTAGTCCTTGGATATCTCCATACGTCCTTCTCTAAATTAGATTCGTTACTGATCAGGATGCATGCAACTCACACTAACCTCTGAGGATTTGTAACTCCCTATATGTGGGTCCTTTCAAAAAGCCTCGCTTCAACTGAGAGATGCCCTGTATTCACCTATTCTTTTTCTGAGAGAATTTCTTAGATAGACCACTCAGACCGAATGTGTCAAACTACAGTCATTGTTCTCATCCACATGTAAGCAGTTGGCACACGTTTATTTAAACCTACGCTACGGCAACGACCCTTCCCGTCTTACACCAAATCCTCGTATATAGCTTTGTCTGGGGTATGAACGTTGTCAACGAGCGAGTCAACACGATTCTGCGATTAGTCTCACCTCTGCTTGTATGGAGTTACAGACTGCATTACCTCATTATTTCCTGATATTCGTCTTCTTGATGTCCCATAGATTTGATCGCTACTGTTCCACTCTACAGAGCGCTTCATCGCCTACTTGATCGACAGAATTCCTCCGTTCCTTTTGCCCTACGTTCTTGTCCGCATGGTGCCTATTCTTTGATGTATTTGCCCCCTGAGGTCCCTGATTTGAGATCATCGAGAATTTAACTATCGATAAGTCTCTTCGTTCTGTATGATCATGACACTATGATTCTACCTCACTACTGGAATGTAGTCCATGCTTGATTGATAACCTCATGTACCCGGTTATCTGCAACTACCTGAATGTCTCTGAGACCCCTTGACCCGGTATTACGCTTGGTGATAGCCTCGCTATGTCGCCTGACGTGAATTCGTATCGTATTTCGGTGCCCACGGATCCCCGAAGTGTACCTCGATACGATTCCCTGACGTTTGCTGTTTGTATTTCCCCTCGTCTCATATTAACGGATTTCCTACTAGAGTCCTTATTCATACAAGTGCCTTACTGCCACTTACTCATGACGCAAACCTCTCTCCCGATGGAGGTTCGCACTGTCTAGGATAGAAGCCCCTCAGTGTACCATTTCTGCCTTACACATCCTCGTTCGCCCATTGGCCTATCCTTATTAGTAGACTTTTTTTGCAAATACAAACAAAAAAATATAATGCCACAAAATTTCCTTCAGCTAAACGGTCCCGAACCTTTCAAGGATTTAGGAGAATCCTACAATCATAGGGGCATCCCTCTCTTTTCCTCTTTTAAGTGTTACATCAGCACACACAGTCACTCGTTGTGGCGCGCTTTCAGGAATGGAAGTGCACTACTTTCTTCTCCATGCATTTGTGCACTTTCCGTGTATCTGGTCGGGTTACTCGTACAAGGTAAAATAGTATGTTCGATTAAGGAGGTGGTTTAAAGAAGTTAGTTCCCCAAACTGGGGAATAAATACTTACAGAATGAACGCAAAAAGGTGCAAAGATGGTATTACTAGAAATATATCACAAATGTCTTATATAAACTCTTAAAAAGTCGACTACTTTTCAATTATTCAGATGTACTCACAACAAACTTCCATTAAAAAAATGTGTATAGGCTTACAATATATTCAATGTCTATATGTTCGCTTTATATTATAATATAAGGTCTCTATCATCCTTATCACCACACAATTTATTTGATTATAACAAACTATATTATACTCAACAGTGTCAGAATAGTTCTCTAGGTACATCATAGCGTTTCTTAGACACAAATAAGAATTCGAATTTCTACAACTAACTGCTGACTTCTCTTCTCACTGTGTGTTTTATATCAACTATTATTGCATTTCTTCCACGTCAATAGTGAAGGTTAAAACGTTCAATCTAGCGAAAGCTTCGGCAATGTTTTCATTTTACTTATATTTACAAAAAATATTAAATAGCCATTTTCCCTTTTAGTAAAAAGTTATCCCTGAGTTTCGCTCATATTCTCCCCACACTATAATTTTTACCTTTTTAAGTTTATTATTATAAAGACATATTTCCTGTCTATATTAATCTACATAAATACTTTCAACTTTCTGGAAATTTACGATGATATAATATCTATTATAACTTGGTCCAACCATGTATAAATAAAATTAGGTGAATATTGTCTTGTGCACATATGAAAAAACATATGATATTAAGAATATGTAATTTTTAAATATTCATTTATTATTGAACTTTGTACGACTTTCTCGTTAAAACATAAATAATCGGTTCTGGATTTCTGCTTGGATTTCTGCTTTTTGTCTTATTACCCTTTAAAAGAAATAATTCGTAGCGCTTTGCTACAACTGCAGAGATAATTTGCTAATAACGTATAGAGGAGCGAAGAGTAACAAAAATGGAGAAACATATCAACAATCCGAGTCTTATGGAAATTAGTGCAAAGCTCAAAGAAGAAGAAGACGTGGCTGCGAAAGAACCGTTGGAACTCCTCACCCTCGATCTTCTCTTATACTAGTAAGTTTGGACTTTGCCTTCGTGCTCTTCCACACCATCGGAAAGTTTTGGACTACAAAAAAGAAATACTTCCGACTGGCCCTACGTCTATCCCTCTCTCTCTGATCCTACCAAGAGGCTTAGGAACCTACCCAGGGTTACCAAAAAGCACCCTATGGAAGAAATCTTCAAATGAGTTTTTTCTCCTAGTCAGGTGCCATAGATTGGTCTGCGCTTATGGATGGGGTGAGCTGGTTACAACAATTGACCTGAACCGTTTTCTTTCGAGAATTTCTCTTAGCAAGTTCGTCTACCTTAACCTTAAAAAGTAAGTTCTAAACATACTAAAGAGATAATCTTCGCAGGCTAACCTCGCTGACGAGGTTAAAAGCGCGTGTCATATAAGAGATATTTACATCAATGATATAAAATACTCTCTGTCCCTTCCAGAATTGTCCACGGTTGGCCAGAGAACAATCTCTTTCTCGGTATTGCCTCCGTTTTCTTAGCCAACTGATTTTTACCCTAATGTATCTTTTTTGAAGCTCTTCTACGGCTCTGCCAGGTATGCAGCCCGTGCCTACAATCGCCCAGCCTTAATGCCCGTTAGCCGGTCACTCCTCAATGTGACCGAACACCCAGATCCGTACACGCACATTATATTATTCGGACCCATCCCAGATTATCGCCTTATTACACTCTAAATCGCGCAGCACAAACACCTGGACAATCCCTCCTTTAACACATGACCCACCCCTTAACGCCGACTACATTTTTAGGTGTTCTAGATTCTCTGTGCGAATTTTCCAATCCCAACCCACTACCTCTCGCTTGCCGGTGTTCTTGCTTTACGCAGGATACACGATGACGCCATATATGCTCCGAACAACGTTATCTTTTCCATCTGCAAACTATGGCGAGCATTACAATCATCCAACGATACCTATGGTTTATAAGGTTTTGTAAGATTAAGGAAATAAAATTTAAAAGAAACAGATAACCGATTAATTATTGGCATTCCGCCATAATACCAGAGTAGCCAGTCTATACAGCAATTTAGCTGATATCCATCTCTCCCGTCGCTATAAAATAGTTGTCATAGCCAGAATAAATCAGATATCGAGATAGCGAATGGTTGACGCATATTAGTACTGATAATAGTTGTTAATAAAAAACCAAAAGAAACCGCACAAAACATATATATATAATATAAATACGGAAAAAATACCATTTTATTTCATATTTTTCTCGTTTTTAATAAATTTAAAACTAAAAATTTCCTCTTTCCTTTATTCTAAAAATTTTCCTCTTTATCATCTTTCCTTTATATCTCAGGGATTAATACCGATTAATAATAAATGAATAAAAATGTATAAAAATAAATATTGAGTGAAGAAATGATTACATCTAATAGGGTGAATAATTTATAATAATTTGAGTGAATCAGATAATAATGAATAGAGATACTTTATTTCTAAGTATTAGATAACTTAATAATAATGTTAAATAATAATAATAATAATAATAATAATAAATATTAATGAATAATAAATAATAAATAATAATACTTATAATTAATCAATAATAATAATGAATAGGAGAGTTAGATTAATAATAATAATAATATATAATTTATAAATAATAACCACAAAAACAATAAAATAAAACTTCAAAGACTCGTTCCATATGGATCTTATCTGGTCATCTTTCCAATACGGGAATAGGAGAAATATCCAGGAGTAAAACAGTCTTGCACTGGTGCTCGAAGTAAGAACCTAATATCAGCCGGATGCCGGAGCTCCGAGAGCCAGTCAGGAGTCCGCTGATCCGGAGTTCGGAGGTCGGAGATTCAAGCTGCCACCTCCTTGTCTCGTAGACAGTCTGTGTATGTCCACACGGGTCAGAGGTCCAGGTCTACAAAATTTTCCGAGAGAGGTTAATCACTTGCTAATCCTATCACTTAGACTATCGAAGGAATATTCAAAATTTGTTTTTCTATTTTGCATCAAACATTTAAGGTTATATTTCATTCGGAAATATATAATGTAAATAAAGAATAAAAATTAAAATCATTCACTATAAAAAAATATATAAACACTAAATACACATTAATAATATAATACATAATAACAATATCAACCATCAATATGAGACCAGACAAACACAACCCGACAAAACCTTCGGTATTTGTCTGTTTGTCGGACCTTTGGAACATATCCAAGGCTTTATCGGTTCGTGGATCAATTCGCACTCCAACCACTAATGACAAATCTTCATTTATTTCGCTCAGTTCTCCCTAGCACAAACGTTCACCTGTATACACACAGTGGGTAGCGGCGGCTAAGCTCTCGCAGGGGTGAACACCACCGCTCTATAATAACATTCCTACGTCCCTAAACAAACTTGGAAATTTATTGTACCCCACTGTCCTGGTCAGTCCCTCCGCTTAACACCCACATGATACTAAGTCCTATATATTGTGTTATAATTTTGGAGATTCCACGACTAACTTCGCAACCAAGTATAAGCAAGATAACATCTCTATTCCCTTCAGTGCATCGAAAAGGGGTGGGTTCTGTCAACTGGTTCCATAACTACTTGAATCTAACCTGTGCGTAACAGTCGGGCTGCCATTATCGTTCTTTGATTGGCTCCTTAAGTTGAAGGTATCATTCTCATCTTTCCATCCTTTAAAAACCACCATTCTTGTCTTCTTTCCCGAGTAGAGAAGCATCAACCTCTTTCCACATCATACATCGATAATTACATTTGGTTTTTTATAATAATTCCCAATTACATCCTTATCCCCTAGAGTCAAAATAATCTTTGATTACATCATATTTTATAAAAAAAACCGAAGGTCTGCAAAGCATAGTCTTCACCAAATCAGCGTAGTGTCTCATCTATTTTCCAAAATTAATATTCTGGTACTGGCAATTTTCTTCTTCCCTCTAGCTAACTTTCCGTTAACCTGGAATACTAAAACTTTGCTCCATTATTTCACTTTCACAAGTACATCGTGTGCCCTTAGAAAAATAAGATTTTTCCTCTACTAGCGTGGTTACGATCACTGTTCTCAAAACGCCATACTAGTTCTTGAGGTGGGCTCTACTATCTAAGATTACCTATCCTTGAACTTTTTACATTAAGAAGCTAACTCACCAGTGCCTAATTATTCATAGTTTTAGTAATTGACTACTACCGTCCGTTAACATACATGCGATAATTCATAGCTAAGACTATAATAAGTCACGACCCTTATACTCCTTGCAATTTCTTTTTAATATCAATACATTCTCACCTATCGGATTGAATTAACTTATCATCACGCCGCCTAGTGGGAGTACAGAGTTTCCCTGTAACTAAGGAAGTTGCAAAGTGCTTGAGGGTCCCTTTTCTATATTAAAAATTTCGAACTTACTAAAATAAAGTAATTCACAGTTCCTAAATCGCATAGGACACTATTCTGTCGAATCTAAATGTTAACCTTGGTTCTTTCTTCGATTTCTAATTCTTACATCTATTATCATACCATGTCTGGTTTTTTAGATCTTCTCTGAGTAAAAATCTGTTGACGGGCGATAGGAGACAGTGGTCCGTTCGACCCACATTGAGAATTACCTCTATTTTTGTACGAGGTTATCGTCCCGTCGTCTATATCCGTTACAAAATTTTCTAATTCGGTTTTCACCCTAATATCTTTATTTTCTATATTCGGTTCCCTATAAACTATAGCTTGCGATTCTAGCTTTTCCCATCGACCTGTTAAAGCGTCCGGTGGTGTTTTATTAACTTAATATCCTTTTATATTTTCCTCTAGCGCGCGGTATTTTGGCGTCTCCTTGGATTTAATTTATCATATATATAACGCAATCGGCGTATCTTTATCCGCCCCATTTCCTTGTTTCCTCGGAAGTCTTAGATTCTTGAAACTTTAAATACTTTGACGATATAAGCCTGAGAGTTTTCCCATACCTATCAGTAACAACTTCTTTCATAAAAGTCCTTGTAGCTAGGTGTCAACAAAAATCTGAATCGATCTTCCAAAATTGTTATTCTAAATTTCACGTTCAATTTAATCGCTTCAGGAGTATTGGTTTATAGTTATATCCCGCATATCATCCATTCCCGTCTGTGTATAATAAATTAAAGATAAGGTTTATTCGGCTACACCTATGGCTCTTAAATTTGAAAACTTTCCGAGGCATCATAAGTTTTCCTCGCCTGATACGCGAGCTCCATTCTCTTGAGCTCGACTATAAATAGTATTCGCGCTCACCTTCTCTTTTTTTCGAGAGCGCTTCCTCTCAGCTCTCCTCTCTTTTTCGGAGAGCCCCTCTCTCGTCAGCATCTCCTCTCAGCTAGCCACTATATGTACTCGTATTCTTTTCTTTTTCAAGGGACTTCTTTCTTTTTTCCGCCTAAATACTGAAGGCCTCAGCGTACATCTTTCCTTTTATCTGCCTATGTAATTCCACTATATGGCCTCTTTAGACCACCTAACATGAGACCAAACTCTTTCATAACTTACACAACAAGTATTATAAATCCATTCATAATATCATTTTTACCTGGTAAGTTTTTCAAGTTATACAACGCTTCCCAAGTCAGGGACGGTGGAATTAGTTAGAAGTAACCAGTCAAAATTTTCCGCTGACAATTTTCCAGTGATCACATGATTAACTAAATTACATTCCAAAAACAGGCCCCAATTAAGTTTTATCGGCTTCTCTACTTTCAGAAGCCTTTCCCGGACAGGGCCGACTCAATTATGTCACAATAAGACATACGCGTCACCGCTTGTAACCTCCACTTGCCACCTACAGATATTATGGGTCTTCCATTCTAAGGTCGTGTCTCAATAGGGTTGTGAAACACTATCCCAGGTCCGTTACTTAGGCTTTGATATTATAACTTCTGGCGGACTTCTGTCTTTACCTAAATCCCGGTCGACAGCTTCAGCCCCGTTGATATAAGAGCTCCTTACTTTCCTTCTAAGTTTCCTTCCTGAAATCTTCTTTTAGTTCTCATAGAATAAGTTAAGTCTTCTCTTAGAGGCCCTAATATTAAACATTTTTCTTTCTTAACAAAATCCTTCAGATTAAATCCAAAGTTTTGTACCTAAAGGAAGGTTTCGTTAAGCAATGAAAATAACGAAATAGTTATTCTAAATCCCTTTAATTTACCTTCACTAAACTTAAGTAATACACGTCAAGAGGTCTTGATACGAAGAGCGGCGAACAAAGAATGAACCTTTATAAATATAAAGCTCTTGTCACTAGCGGATCAATGCCTTCTTTATCACACTGATATCTTGGTGGAGCATTTCTCTTTGCTCTTTAATGAAGTCACCAAAATTTACTGGAAATTTATTTAATCCTTATGTACCAAAATTTCCCTTAAAATTTAATTCAGCAAACATCTAAAAGTTATATTAACTATTATTCACAAAAACTCCTTTAAAATTATTTAAATATATAATTTATTCACAATGGATATTAAAAGTATTTGAATTTTCGATATAGAAAAATGCGCTCTGGTCCTCTATAAAAATGATAAAAATAAATTACTGAAAATTAAATTGGAAAATGCTAGATTCTTGCGAAAATATGCCTGTAGTTATCTTTGAAAAGATATAAAGTGTAGCTTAACGTTCTTGCTTATGTCCTGGGTTCATGCTGTGATTATATAATATATAATATATTATACTATATTTTTAAATAAAAACAATTATTTATATTTAATAAAAGTTTAAATATCAAATAGTAATCCCAACCCTATATAATATATAAATAATATATATATATATATATAATATATATGACATATTTGTAGATACTGTATTGTGAGACTACCGAGGTACAAAACTTAACCTACCTAACCTAACCTAACCTAACCTACCTAAGCCTAACTTAACCTAACCTAACGCTAAATTTAATTTCCCTTATTAACTCTAATAATTTTAATTTGAGGAAACCCCGAGGTTATGGAACTACGCTAGTCTTGTGAGGTTATTGAAATACAACCCCACTAGTTACAGTACACACAGTACAGTATCTACAAATATGGCTATATATATATAATATATTATATATATATATATATATATTAGTATATATATATATATATATATATATTATATATATATATATATAATATATATAAATATAGTATATATATATATATATATATATATATATATCAATTGATTGAAATATATAATTTAAAAAAAAATTAGGGAATTAGTACTAATAAGCATAACCATAAATTTATGCTTATTAGTACTAATAAGCATAGATTTATGGTTTTAGTATTTTTCTTTTGTAATTATGCCGTAAAAATATGGAAATCGCAATTTTAATATGTAGTTTTTGAAATTTAATTTCTATTGCAGGAAAAAAATAATAATAATAATAAATAATAATAATAAAAAATAATAATAATAATAATCAATAATAATAATTAATAATAATAATAAATAATAATAAATCATATATGAAGATAGAATAAATAAATTAAATAATAAATAATAATAATAATAATAGT
>JABUQX010118375.1:0-10000 GCA_015478945.1 Trachelipus rathkii
TTTATATGCGTTATGAGTGCTATGGGATGTATTGCTCATACATGATTATATGAGTGGCAAGCACTTACTTTTAGAAAAGGTAGGACCGTGCTCGTGAGCCACAGTCAACTAGGCATCGAACTGAAGCCGAACTTTACCCCTACCAATCCTTATATTAATTGATGGTAACAAATATAATTTGTTTGGGCTTTGACTTAAATTGACTAAAACATTTGTGAGGGTGGAACTTTTCCGTTGCTTACAAAGAGCTGTAATATGACTTCTTTTATTGAAAACTTGGCAACTAAAAGAACAGTTGCTCCTTCAATCCAGACACTGCATACTGCGAGTATGTTTAGTACGATTGACAGTTTGATGCATATGGATGTATTTCATACATCTTCTTGAGTGCTTAAATCATAGGTTTGATAAACATTGCAATTGGTCATTACATGACCTTGGGATGAACAAAAACTTACATGACATTGAATAACCTTTGATTTTAGAAGTGTAAGAATCAATCTTTATGAGAAGCTTTCATTTCCACTAACGTTCGATGAGTATGAGTGTAAAGTCTCTGCAAGGCGAATGGGAGTCAGGCCGTGATTATTTAGATTTTAAGAGCTTGCACTGCGTTCTGTTTGATTTTCATTATTTTTTAATGTATAATCTACCACATAACACGAGCAGGTACGTTATATTTTTAAATTTGAATAAGGTATTATGGGGAGGGAACTTGGTTGAAATTTTGACCGTTTATTATGATTTGAGGTGTTTAAAACAAGTATTTCTTGGATGACTGTTCATTTATAACTATCGAAATTTGGATTTAAATCAAGGATAGATTGGATTCAACTTGCGAGTAAGTTATCTTTGAACTACCACATTAGGGTAATTTTGATAGAAACTATGTGGCTGAAGTGACTACTAATCCTGTTTATTAAAAATTAAATAGATTAATTGTTATAAAATAAAAAAAAATTTAATAGTGATATCTACAATTGTGTAGAAAGTTTACCCCTCGGAAAATCCCCTTTTACCCTTTTGGGGGTTTTTGTTTTTTGTGGTAGTATTCAAAGCTTTTTTGGTCCTGAGAAGGCTTCTGAATAGTTTAAGATAACTCGGCCGTTTTGGCTTTATTAAATTATAACTAACTAACTTATTAGGGTTAAATTTGTAAGGAGAGTATGAGGAAAGAGAGATTAGGCTTTGCTATCATAACGCTCAAACAGGTGGTAAAATTTACAATTTACCATCCTACCTTACCATTTTTTATTATTTAAATTTTTGGAGTTGCCAGAGCGACGACTAACTAGGACCACTTTTGAATTCGAAGTGAGCTATAGTGATTTTGGATCGTTTGTGAATTCTGTAATGTTATACCCGACCTTCTATGGGTCTAGGCTAATTCTATAAGATTAATAAATGATGACTTATATGGACTGTTTATATCTACATCCCAGAATACGTACTAAATAAAATGAATATAGAAGAGGACATAAATGAAAGTAATATATATAGTTTTATCTCCTAAATAACTACTGAAATAAGCAAATAGAAGATAATTATATGTGGAAAGAGTAATATAGTGTTTATAATCAATTTGAAATCTGATAGAAAATATTTTTATGAACTCGTAAATAAGGTGTAAACGGTTAACGGATGTAGGGGGAAAATTTAACTCGTAGAACGTTAATTCACAAATGTAACTCTTAATAGTCCGTTACTTCTTAAATTAACGAAAGCGTCAAAAGTTAACGAAAAAAAATGATACGAGATTAATTAAGCGATTACGCTTAATGCCCACCTTATATAGTAGTAAGGTCGGTTAAATAATATATAGGTATTATTGAGTATATGTATATATATGTATAGTATATATATATGATTGGTAAAGTGTATATTAGTATGTATGTATATAGTAGTATGTAGATATATATATATAATGAGTAGATATATAGTATATATATATATAGATATATATATAGTTTTATATATATATATTATATATAGTTAGTAATATTAACTGTATATAGGGTATTATATATATATATATATTATAGTATATATAGTATATATATATAGTGATAATACATACCGGGTATATATATATATAGAGTATATATAATGGTATATATAGTAATATTATATTATATAGTATACGTATATATATATATATATAACTATTATATATTTGTATATATATATATATATAGTATGATTGATATATTATATATATATAGTATATATATATATATATATATATAGGTATACTAGTGTATATATATATATATATAAAAGGAAGTTTGGTAAAATGGCAGGAAGATGGCTGATGCAAGTAAATCGTTGAGTGGATGTAAAGGGCACTAAGCTGAGTACGCTAGGGTCGCTTACATGGGGAGGGTGTGTTGTTACCGGCGTTAATGCGTATTAGTAGTGAGACTATTTGGGTCTGGAATGAAGAGGTATAGAGTCTAAGTACAATGGGGTTCAGGATGGACATCTTAAGCGGGTTGTAGTTAGGTCGGAAGAATTGATATAAAATGAGGATGAACGTAGTTAGAAGGTTGGTTGTGGCGTTGATAGAAGCGATAGATGAGAGACATAAATGATGATATCTTTCTGGTGACACCTTCCGTTCCCCATTTCCATGGAAAACAAACTCCATATCCCTCACACATTTCTCGGAATCTGCTTGCTTGGTAGATACTGATACCGCCCCCCCGCCCCCAATTCGCGTATAAACATGAGCATTTTGAGTTGCTCTTCAGCGACCACCAAATCACACCAATAATATGACGTGCTTGAAGTCACTTTATCTCGATTCATGACGAAGCCCCTTCACCAAATACTATCGTGGAAACTCTTTTCCAAAAAGCAGGTCGTACAACTCAAATCTCTGTGGTATGACTATTTGCCACCAGGATTTGTTGCTCCTCTCGTCTCAACGTCTCAGCCTTTCCTCTCCCTCTGATCCACCCCAACACGTTACCCGCACCAGTCACATAGAGAAAAATTGGTCTTCAGAATAAAAAGACATCATAATAATATTTAAAACACAAGTATGGCCACTTTCGCTTCAATGGAATTGTCGGGGCTACCACTCTAATTTTGAAAACTTGTTCAACTAATAAGCATATGTACACCAAAGCTCATATGTTTGAAGGAACTTCGACCTATGGTCATCGCGATTCTGCAACGCCGTCGGAATATAAATCGCCCCTAACTCTATAGAAAGCGAGTGCCACATGATAAGTGGAAGGGTTGCAGGAATTTACTCATTCATAAACCGGTCCCCTAGTCTCAGTCCTTCATAACTAAACTCCATGCTTGTTGCATCACGATTCCATGATTGTCCACGATTCTTACTATCTGCTGCGATCTATCTTGGGCTGCCGATGTAGTGGAGTTTGACTCGAGGTCGGATTAGCTGAGGTTTTTAAGCAACTTCCTACTCCGGTGTGAGGGTATACTAAGGAGACTTAACAGAGCTACCTTAGTATCTTGAAAAGCTGTCACTTCTTCTGAAGTCCAAGATCTTTGTAGAGTCTAACCACTTTTCCCTGGATGTTAACACAGGACTCCCTACGTTTGAACGTTTAGATACACAGCACTCTCCGTGTATTGATTATTCCTTTTGCTTATCATTACCTTTATGGATGCGGCTTTTACCTGGTCCGCTTTATAATTTATAACGGCAGTAGTGATTACCAATTGCTTTTAAATGAACTGATACCGTCCCACGTTGATAAAACAACTCCAGTAGCAGTAATGACAGAGCGCGGTATGCTCCTTTTCTATCAGGCATAGCTTTCCCACTTTCTCTCATTTAATAACCGGCCTCCGGAGCTGTTGGATGAGCTTTCGCTCTTCCAGGCAAGTTGTATCTGGATCAGCGGAAGCTTGGCAGGTCCGAATCTTCCGCAGGTTAACGGTCGGCAACCCCTTGTGTTGGTCCCAAAGAGGTGCGCACAAGCTACCGAAAGAAAAAGAAATTACAGGCAAACCGAAAAAGTGACCCCTACCACCCAAACATGATTATTTTTAAAAGCACTTCGGCGAGATCCACCCCAAATATACCCAACACGTAAGACAATTTTTTCGAACTTACAGATTTCGACTGAATGGTTTAACTCCCACACTCCCACTTCCTTCATGTGGAAAGTTACACGAAAATATCTCGTCGCCCAACAATGTTGGTTCATGATTGAGTATGATGAGATTATATAGTACGTCTGTGGTAGGTTGAGCGACGTATTCAATATATCAATATTCAGGTCAGTAGCCTATGGTTGGGGTATTTTCTTTGCTCTGCCAGTCAACGATCTCGATATACGGTAGATTGCAGTGTGCTGCACGGAATGTTGATAGATGCTGCTTAGGAGTGGTATTTTCTTATGTGTGTGGGAGGATTTTATAGTATTTTAAGTGGGAATATTGTTAGATTGTAGACTATTTAATTATAAAGATAGAAAACTATAACACTACGGTGCAAGTAGATTCTTAGTTATATATAGTAAATAGGTGTATATATCTATGCCCTAGTGATATAATATATATATATAGTATAGATATTATGTGTATATATATTATTATATATATAGATATATAATAAATAATAGTATTATATATAGGATGTGTATCGTAGATGAGTTAGTGTAGTAGTTTATTGCTTTACCCCGACCATGCGGAGAAAAGGTTACTGATTTTATTGTTTTTCCCAATTCTTGCTAAATTTAAGGGGAAAGGTGCACAGTTATCGGGGTGATAGTAACCCCAGCCTTCCAGTCTGGGACAAGTTCAAGATAGGCCAGCCATCAGGTGGCATGGGCTAGCTCAAGGACTCCAGACCTACTATTTAGTATTATATTGAGTATATGATTATTATTGTAGATAGTATAGTATTAATATTATATAGTATATATATATAGTCTATATAGTTATATATTATATAGCTATTACTAGAGTCTATAATCAGTATATAGTTAGTCGCTTGTGTTGTGAATACGTGTTTGTTCTCCCCGTGTTTTTTTTTTCTTTTCTTTTTTTTTTTTAAATGTTAATTACGTTTTAAGTTTTTAAATTTTCTTTCAATTACGTTTTAATTTAAATGTCATTATTACCATTTTGGTATTTTTGTTTTAATTTTTAATTCCTTGCCAAGTGTTGTGTTACTGTTTACTATTTACAAGATGGATGAGTTTTAGTTGAAACTTGTTACCTTCCAGAATCTTAAGCTAAGTTTTAGATTGATTTTTATATTATTAATTTTTGAGTATATTATACGATTTTAGCTTTGTGTTCATTGTGTTATTAACTTGGCTAAGGTTATAAAGTTAATTTTTAGTTTAACAAAATATCCACCAGCAAGTTAGTTTGCGTATGATTGACAGCTGATTATGTACTATATATACTACTACTACTATTTATTGTTCTCTATTTATTTATTTACTCATTTATATTAGTTTTCAATGACTTATGCGACTAATTGGATTTATTATTTGTGCTATCAGCAATTACTGTATACGTTCGTTGTGGTGCTTCCTTCTTTCCAGCCACTTCTGTTCTGTGGAACTGCGCTTGCCACCTTTCTGGTTTTTCCAACTGTAATTTACTCTTCCTCTCTTTAAAGCCTACGTCTGCGCTCACCCGAGAGATATGCGTTAGGCTTGGGCCTGGGGGTGTTTTTCTGTATTTTTCTCTTTCTTCCCCTTTTCCTTGAAAAGGGCCCAGCCCGTGAGTGGAGTGGTTAGATATATATGATCAATAGGTTATAGTATGTATATATAGTATAGTATAGTATAGTGAATGATATATATATAGTAGTAATATATGTTATATATATATAGTATATAGAGTAATATATATGATATATAATATATGAACCTCTGAGAACACCCTCGTCACCGATTTCCCATAATAGCATTCCATTTAGAAGCACATAGCCTGCTGATTTCTCGGCAGTTCTTAATCCAAGCTAATGGAACAGCTTCATTATATCAAATTGCGGTACTTTTGCATCAGCCTGTATTGCTGGGGCACCTTATCAAGACTTGCTGAGTAATTCTAAATATAAGGAATATCAACTGGACCTCCTGTCAAGTGGTGCACAGTCGAGTAATGTATAGCATCCGTAATATGAGCCTGATTCAACATCACTATATTACCTGATTCACTAACCTTTTTCCAAGACCTTTTTACAAACCTATAATTTCCAAATCTTCTTTACTACGTTTCTCCGCCTATGTGTTTCCAGTCTTTGGTACTCTCACCAATGTCGATATAGATCACTTAATAAATCAAATACAGTGCTTTGTGCAATGCTGGCCTACTATTCCTTTAGCAATTCTACCCAATATATATACTATATATAGTAGTTATACTAGTTGATATATGATTATAGTAGTTAATATTAGTATATATAGGAATCTATAGTATATAGTTTATATATAATAGTTAGTATATATACCGGTATATAGTATATAGTAATATTAGTAGTATATATTATAGTATTATATATATAGATTATATAGTATATATATTATAGGTATATTATATATAGTATATAGTATATATATAGTAGTAGTGTTATATATAATATATATATGTAAAGTAGTATATATATGATAGTATATTATAGTTATATGTCTTTATATGATATGAATATATAATAGTATAGGTGTATATATATAATATATATATAGTTATACTATATATATATACATAAAGTATAGGTATAATAATAATAGAATATATATTTAGTTAGAAGTATATATATTATTGATATACTGAATAGTATATAATATATATATAAATTGTATTCTATATAGTTATATATATATATATAGTTTCGTAGTTTGATAGTGTTATATAGTATATAGTATATATAATAGTATTATATAAGTATAATATATGAATTGTATGAGTACATGGAAACGAAAGGTGTATGTATAGTAATATATATAGTTATATATATATATAGTATATTATAAGTATATTATATATATATAGTATATATTATCATCAGGAGCCTACATCTTTTACGTTGGGTCAATTTGGCCCAGTAAGTAATTTTAATATCTTTACACCTTCAAGTTCAAATATCTTTGGATCGGTTTATTAATGCATACCGGAACTATGTGTCTTGTGAACATTATCCGAACCTTTCCTCAGTAAAGCCAATAATTGCCACAAGCTGTTGAATGTAACCCAATTCTATCAGAACTTAGTCTCAATTTTAATTATACCAGTTTTTCTATTCTTACTTTTTGTGATTATAAAAGCTAGAAAACTTAATGTACAAGTCACTCCCTTTGCCTTTCCTATTGATTGCTCAAGTTCCACATCTAATTTTCCCCCTTAATTTTCCAAAATCTGTCCCTACCATTGAGTTGAAGATTTTAAAAACATACGCTGTTAGAGTTGATGATCTCTCCTTATCAACACTTTTTCGCACCAAACTAGGTCGCTCTTCGTCTTCAGCCACCCTAAGTTGTTCCTATCTTTTAAAGACATACGAGCTGATATTGTCAAATTGCTTGATGTTCCGGACATGACAAAACAAGTTGTTAGTCTTTAAGCTCTGATAATCCCAGTCAATTTCATAATCATGTCCTCGAAACTGTGCAAGTAATCGCAATCTGGAACGTAGATATTTCCTTATTAAACTTGTAAATAACACATTCAGTTAAATCAATTATATTGTGATCACTGCACTAAATTCCTCGCTCAACTCATCATGATTACCTACCTACCCTCTTTCGTTATTTACTAAATCGAAAAGCTTTCTTTTTGTCCTTGTAGGTTCATAAACCACCTAACTCAAAAACGTGTCTAGTATGCAGCTTATAAAATACAAGGAAAAGAACTTCATGATCCATAATAGTCTAGGAATCCCACTTAATGTCAGGAAATTGAAATCTCCAAAATTATGACTATGCTTTTTTTCTTTGGTGTATGCTGTCGAAACTTCCTTCACCATTTCTCCTATGCTTTCTCCAGATCTCTTGTGAGAAAAATTATATACGTGTTAAGAAAAAGTTTTATAGTTAAAACCGAACTTTTTTAAATTTTAAGTCGAGCAACACTTAGTTATTTTTTTTTCATTCCATCCTCCTTTTCTCTTTATCATAAGAATGTCAATATATCCTCCTTTAAAGAATCAGTTTTAGTTTCATAACCTTTTATTATAATTAATATTATTAATTATAATTATAGTTGAGAAGTGTTTCTTGGGTTGGAAAAGGTTTGGCCTATCATTTTAGATCTCGAATACAGAGCAGAATTGACTTGAGCGGAGAACCACATGATCAGTCTTTCAAAATCACTTGGACATTCTTGTGGAGTTGTTGATAGTATGAGATTGATAAAACTGCTTTGTTTTATTCGATTAATTACTTAAAATGATTCGACATTGAAGGCAGGTATTACTTAAATATTACTGGGTAGAGTGACCTTAATGTATATTTCAGACCTCGTCTAAAAGTCACAGTTTGAACCTGATGGACAGTTATTTAGTGTTTTTTTTTTTCACGTCCTTTTTTCAATGGTTGAAGCAGGAAAAATAAAACTTGAAAGCCAATAAAATTCTTTTGAAAAATATTTAATTCCATTAGTTTAATAATTATAAAGATTTGTGACAATTAAAATTTTATTTTTAATTCCAAATATTTTATGTAAGTATATATATTGTCGAATATATATATATATATATATATATATATATATAGTATATATATATTATATATATAGGTATAAGTTAGTAATATATAGTTAGTATATATTATAGTTAGTAAGTATATTAGTTATAGTATATATATAGTATATATTATGTATAGTATATATATGGTTATATAGAGTAGTATATAAATGACTGTATATATAGTACGTAGTATATAGTAGTAGTATTCCGTGATTATATATATATATTATAGGGTATTTTAGTATGAATATAGAATAATTGAATTTTGAAGTATATATATATATATATATATATATATATATATATATATTATAAAAAAAATCAATTATATAACATCTAGGCTTAAATTAAAACACTCCATCTTCCATTATATTAACAACATTGAATTTTCCGACTAGAAAACAATTTTTTATTACTAAATTTTGAATAGTTTGGAATTCCTTGGAAACTATAACTTAAGAATGTCCTTTTTTGCATACATATATTCCGGATGTTGATTACCTATAAACAAATTTCTTAATAGTATTATCATGGTCTGAAAGTCTTGTGTATCTCTTCACCGAGAAGATAAGGACTCCAAAAGATCCTCACGGTCTACCAGCTGTTGAGGAAATAAAAGCCAAATTAGTTTATAAATAAATATTTTAATTATTATTATTATTATTATTATTATTATTATTATTATTATTATTATTATTATTATTATTATTATTATTATTATTATTATTAGTAGTAGTAGTAGTAGTAGTAGTAGTAGTAGTAGTAGTAGTAGTAGTAGTAGTAGTAGTAGTAGTAGTAGTAGTAGTAGTAGTTTAACTTTGAAAGGTGGCCGGATAATCCGACCTAAAAAATTTGCTCCGGCCAGCTAAAGTTGTCTTCTCAAAATTTTGGGCATCTTCTCTATTATCCCAACTTTTAAATTACCTGTTAATAAATTTAAATAATAACACCTTTTCACTATAAATGCATTTAAATACACCTACTCTATTGGTTTGCAAGTATATCTACCAAATATCTTAAATTTTGAACCTTAGGAAGCGTTTTGTCTTTCAAACCTTGCAGGAAAATGTCTATGCTCTTATCCATATAGTGTCTTCTGTGAGAGTATGTTTAAGCAAGCTGACTACATCCACAGCTCAAACAGAAATAAACTCTCACTTTAGATAATATAATAAATTTAGTCATACTAATCTTCACTCTAATATTTTGAAATTACTCTAATTAATTATTGGTAATGATTAAGAATCTTTTATTTTATTAATTAAATAGTAAAAACCAACTTTTATAAATCTGTCCGTTAACTCGAAAACATTGTCTAAA
>JABUQX010118375.1:15000-24961 GCA_015478945.1 Trachelipus rathkii
CAACAGCAAAGCACCTTCTAACACAGCTGCAGGAAGTACAGGAAGCCGTGTGAGTGATAATACAATATGCCACCGTCTTGCGAACATAATTTGCGCTACGAAGCCGGCCAAGGACCACGACAACCCAGAGAGCATCGACGTGGGCGACTAGCATTTAGCCCGGGAACACCTACATGTGAACCGTCGGCGATTTAACGAATGTGCTGTTTACGGATGAGTCCAGAGCCGTCTCTACACCCCCGATTGGCGATTCAGAGTCTATCGACGACCTAATGAAAGGTACGTGCAATGTAATATGCCATAGGTATTGCCACTTTGGAGGTGGATCTTTCATGGTCTGGGGAGGCATTCTTTAACGGGTCGTACAGAGTTGCACGTCTTAAATGGCGGTTTTCTAACCACCACACGGTACATCGCAGACATCCTTCACCCGTATGTCATATCGTATACCCCCTGCATCGGTGGCTGATTCGTCCTAGTGCATGACAACGCAAGATCACACAAGGCCAGTATGTAATAGCTATTAGTAGGTTTGTAAAGGGGTGCCAATCATTGTAAGATATTTCAATTAGCTCAGTCATAACGTATCCTATGCCTTATGTTGAAATCTCTTCTACAGAGACTACAGAGGTCACCATTGATTTGATATCGATCATTTATTTTATGTATATTTCTCTCTCAGAAGAGTACACACAATGTAAGGAGACTGACGTCCATATCTCCATAGAGTATTATATTTATATAACAACGGTACAAATTAAGCTTGGCCTGTTGCCATCCAAATGTAAATCTATCAAGAAAGGATTAGAATGTTCTAAAATTTGAATGCCTAAGATGCAAGCGCGTTCCTCAAGACGCGAGATTAAGGACTGTGTTTTGAGATACCATAGGAGGTGGGTGTGGTGCTCCCACATCTCCACCGAATTCTTAATTACGAATAATCATGTATAGACCATAAAATCATTATTAACAATCTACTATTATAATAAACTGTGTGTAATAACCCAATTAATATGATTGTGATTTTAGCCTTCGAACAAGTAGGTTGCTTGAGGTCAGGGTCGTAGGGCCAGGGGGGGGGCTACTCAGCCATTATCTAATTATTAACAATCTTTATATATAATAACTGTGTGTAACTAACTCAATTAATATGATTACGCTTTTCTGGCACTTTCAGGTACAAGAAGTCACTTATTGTTCAGGACTCCGAGCCTATCAAACCGGCGTTTTCCCTTTTATATTCAACGTGTATTAACATTGCCATTCCATTTAAATATATTTGGGCCATTCTTACAATTCTAATTATATATTGACGTGCTTTAAATTTCACTTGTGTTTTGAATAAACTTCTCAATTCACTTCACTAATATCCAGCATTATTAAATTAATATTTAATCTGGACTAAAGTATTACATTCAATTATATATATATATATATATATATATATATATATATATATATATATATATATATATATATATATATATATATATATATATAATATATATAAATATATAATATATATATATATATATATATAATATATATATATATATACAACGCCAAAATATAGAGTATGGAAACTAGCGCCTCTCGTACGAGCATGCGCTTTTGCCGACAGGGCATACCTTTCATCGAACGTGTTCTCAGTTGTAGTTAGAAAAGGATATTGTGGTGTGCAGATCTTCTTGAAAATGAATCTCATGGCGGAGGAAAAGGTTTTTATAGTTAGCTTTATTACGCTTATAGGGAGGTTGTCGTGAAGAGGAACCGAGTTTGAAAATGGTGGCAGAACAATTCCGAGAGATCATAGAGTTATGCTGTCTATTGTATCAACAGGAAGGGGTAACCAACCATACAGCTCGAAAATCTCTAGCCATGCTGCAGGAAAACTTTCCGGGACGAATCATTTCACGTACTACTGACTTTCCATACCCATCCCATTCCCCCGATCTTACACCACTTGATGTTTATTTGTGAAAAATGTTAACGGAGAGTGCATTCAACTGTTTAGACCCTCCAAAAACTGTTCCTGCCTTACGCAAGAAAATCGTTTCCTTCTGCAGAGGTATGTAGCAATTTCTCTTCCCGGATATGTTTGAGAATCTGCGTTAACGCTACGAACACTGTCTACAGCGAGACGGTGCACACTTCAAACGTTTACATTACCCAAACCGCGATAAATCAGCACGCTAAAAGTGTGCACGGTAGTTTCTTTTAGGAAACATATCCTCACAAATGGCAACCAGATAATATCGTTCGCCTTTTCATTTCAGTACTGCATATTTTGAAGCATACTGTATATATATATATATATATATATATATATATATATATATATATATATATATATATATATATATATATATATATATATATATATATATATATATATATATATATAATTTAATGCGTGAAATGTTTTTAAATTTTATTAATGTAATAATTAATAAGAATTCGTTTATATATATATATATATATATATATATATATATATATATATATATATATATATATATATATATATATATATATATATATATATATATATATATATATATATATATATATATATATATATATATATATATATATATATATATATATATATATATATATATATATATATATATATATATATATATATATATATATAAAATAAATGAATTCTTTGCCTCCTCTTCCTCCTCCTCTTCATTCTCCAAATTCCTGAAGTTTTCATTCCCCTTGAGAGAGACAAATAATAATTCTGTGGTGGCGAGAGCGGAGACGTGGCAGTACTACTCGTGTTTCGTGTTTGGCGGTTCAGAGTTTGTTCTCTATGGGATATTTCTGGAGGACGTGTTTGGGGTATGGTGTTATTTGCATATGCGGAAATCGTTTTTTCTGTTAATTGGGTATGAATGTGTTTTATAATTATGGGGGTGTCTGAAGGTGGGGAGGGGGAAGTGTATTGTATATGTTCGAGTAGTATAATACTAGTGTGATTTTTCCCCTCTAGGTGCTGGGGGTTGTTGCAATGTTTGATGCAGGGGTTGATCCATAGAGTGAAATTTACTATAAAATTGACAGCTTATCATGTCAAGATGGTTTTTTTTATAGGAAGGATTTTTTGTTTCAGTTAACAGGTGGTGGACATTTGTGTAGGGAAGGCAGTCAGTTATCATCCTATGGGCTTTATTCTGTACATTTCTAATTTCTGAGTATTGGGTTTTGATATTGCAGGAGCCCAGGCAGGTGTTGCATAGTTTAAAAAGGGACGGAGGTATTGTCTATATACCAGTGGGTTGGTTTCTCTATGTTGGCCAAAGCTTGTTCCTGTTGATACTTTTAACGCGTGTAATTTGTGTATTGCTCTAGAATCTAGATGTAATATTATTGAGGGGGGGGGGTGAATGTCATATGTCTAGGATGATTGAGAGAGTGTCTATTATTTGATAGAAAAAGTGCGGGGTGAATGTTTGTTTCTCTTCTATCTTGGGTAAGGAATGTGATAGAGGATTCTGGGGGAGATGCAGACATTCTGTGTGTTGGTCACTGTTATAGTTGATTTAGATAATGTTGCAGTTCTCTACATGCTGTATTTATTGAAAGGTTTTGAGCTGGGATTGTTCGATCGTCTGCAAAGAGGTATGTGGGGTTTAGTTGGTAGGTCATGCATAAAGTGGTTGAAGAGTGTTAGGTAAAGAATGGCTCCCATATATATATATATATATATATATATATATATATATATATAATAGTTATATATATATATATATATATATATATATATATATATATATATGATATATATATATATATACTTACAATGTCTTCTTCTGTAATTGGTGAATTTCTTATCTGGTTCTTATTTCTTTTGCCAAACCTACAAATAGACACAATATATATATATATATATATATATATATATATATATATATATATATATATATATATATATATATATATATATATATATATATATATATATATATATATATATATATATATATATATATATATATATATTAGGTTCTTCTGGTTCTTCTGGTTCAATTCTCGTGCAGTTGCGGTGTGGTGTAGTGCGATACACAATTCCATTGTCCCGGTGGGTGGTGAACCCACTCTAGTGCGGTACGGAAAATTCAGGTCTCGCCAACCCATATATATATATATATATATATATATATATATATATATATATATATCAGCTGTATGGATATATATATATATATATATATATATATATATATATATATATATATATATATATATATATATATATATAAAAGAAATTAGTTATTTTTAATAAACTTTTACGACATTCATATATTTCTTCTGGACTCTCCTAACCCCCATCCCCCCTCCATTTCTGTCACCCCTTCAACTCCCACTTTTGCATGACGTGCACACAAAATCTAAAAATTGAAAAAAAGAAATGTGTTGAAAGAAAATTTATTGATCTGCTTTCTAATTAAAATTTTAAACATAAAAATTTCTTCGAAATTTCTTCAGAATGGAAATTCTTTTTCTTGTTTACTTATTTCAAAAGCCACACATAAATAATATTTTAAGTTATTTTTTTTTGTTTACATTCCGTTTGGTATAAAATATATATATATATATTTTATATATATATATATATATATATATATATATATATATATATATATATATATATATATATATGTATATATATATATATATATATATATATATATATATATATATATATATATATATATATATATATATATAAATATATATATATATATAGCATTTATATATATATATATATATATATATATATATATATATATATATATATATATATATATATATATATATATATATATATATATATATATATATATATATATATTGTGCTTCTAATTCTACTGACCATTGTAAATTGTGTGGCTATCTAGACTCCAAATTAAAACCATTCTCTCCCTCTTGTTTCTGTGAAGTCTCATGTTTTTTATGTGATTTCAATCAATTTTCAGTACCGCCAATAGCATTCCTCTAATTCTCAAGATGCAGCTGATGAACTCGACCCCCAATTCTCTTTTGAGCACAACCTTGAGCATGTGGTGCAACTCCTCCAGACTCGCATCCTTAATCTACTTGGTGATGAACCCAAATTAATTGATCTTTCTTAACTTCTAATCTTTCTTTTTACAGTGTTAAGCTCTTTCCACCTCTAGGTTCTGACGATCACCTTTTTTTTCTGTATCCCCTTCTATCATTTCTAGTCCTCCACAGGAAAGACCCCCGCCTTCACCGATGAGACGTTTCTGGCACTTTGGTGCTTGTAACTGGTTGGACTTGTGGTCGTACTTCTTCAACTTCCTGTGAAGTGATTATAATTTCCATAGAAGGGGCTCTTCAGAGCGTGCAAGTAGCATATCCGCGAAGATTATTTCTGGCATGAAGAGGTACATTCCATTCTTTATTCCCTCCAAATACAACTAATTAAATTTGGTTTAATCCTGCTTATTCTAATGATATTCGCCTCAGAGACGCTTCCTTCAGAAATTCTGAAACTTGTGCTTCTTACATCTCATCCCGGAATCAGGCATAATCTATTCTTCGAGTCCTTTTCTCCGTAGAAAATGCAACAATTTTTCTGGTTCCTCTACCACAAGCTCTTTCTGGCATTTTGCAAAAAACTATCAACTCTAACTTTGTTTTTGCCTTTTCTCTCCTCTTGTACCTCCTGACGGCAGTACTGCCGATTACCTTTCGGCTAAAGTTGGACTTTTCTCAAACTTTAGACGATTCCGGAGCAGTTCATTTTTTTCTACTTTCCTCCAATTCATTTATTCCTAACATAATTATTTCTTCTAAAGATGTTATTTTTACTCTCTTTGAGCTCAACACCAAAAAGGTATACGGTCCTGACGGTATCTCTCCTGTAGTCCTCAAATCTTGTGCTTCCGAGCTTGCATTGTGCCTTAATAAATTGTTCCTTCTTTGCTTGTTAACTTCAACCTTTCCCTCCTGCTGGAGGCGTGTGCTCATTCAGTCTGCCGAAGAAGAGGGACACTCTCAACCTTTCAACTATCGTCCTTATTTCTGTAACCTCTGCTCTTTCTAAAGTTTTGGAATCTATCCTTTACAGGAAGATTTTGAACATCTCAAATCTTCCAATCTTATCTCATATTCCCGGTAAGACTTCCTTAAAGAACGCTCGACTCGTTATTTCCTTTCCCTCTTCTCTAACTCAACTCTTCGGCAATTCGGTAAATCATTTTCTGTGCCGCTGGACATCTCGAAAGCTTCGATAGAGTCTGGCACAAAACTTTAACCTTTAAACTTCCCTCTTTAGGCATCTATCCTTCTCTTTGTAACCTACTCCCTGACTTCCTAATCAGCTCTCTATTGCAGGTGTTGTAGACAGCTTCCTTTCATCACTTAAATCTATCAATAGAGGTGTTTCTCAAGATTTTGTTGTATTACAGATCCTTATTTTTACCTGCTATGTGTCATTTCGTCTCCTATTTACCCTTATGCCGACTACTCCACCCTTCATTACTCTATCCAATTCGATAGAAACCCCACCACTCAAAAGTAGTTAGGGTGGTCTTGGAGAAACCAACCTCTGATTTTTCTCGCGTCTCTAGTTGGGGCAAGGAAAGTATGGCAGTTTTCAATGTCTCTGAAACCCAGTTCGTTTAGCTTTCTATTCGACATAATCTCCCAAACTATAAGATCTTCGAAAGCGCACAACTCAAACTTCTGTTCATAATATTCTTGGAATTTTCTTCTTCCTTGATCTTCATTGGAAGAATCACATTGTCTTTCTCATCACCCAAGTTGCTTTGATCTTCATAGGGAAGTCGTTCGCGCTTGTATGGAGCATGCATCACATTTCTGGGGTGGTTCCACACATTCTACTCTCCTTGATAAGGCAGAGTCTAGGGTTTTTCAGCTTATCGACACTCCTGCTTTCACTAACAATCTCCAATCTGTTTCTGACCTTAGAAGTGTTGTTACACTCTCCCTATAAAATACCGCTATTACAATGGACACTCTTCTTTTAAACTCTCTCTCTCTAGTGGAGAACCCCTCCTTTGAGGAGAGAGTAAAATTCATGGTTCCACACAGTCTCATCCACTCTCTGGTCAGCTCTCAGACCTTAGACTTAAAAACTACGCTCATTCTTAACATGTAATCTACTAGTAAACTCTGGAACATTTCCTTTTCCATTTTTCCCAAATTTCAACGATAGCACATTTTCAATAGACTTATATATTAAGGTCATGTCGGCCATTTATCTAGTTAACGAACTTGATTTTTCACTACTCTTGTGGAAACTATTCAGGTCTCTGGCCTTTTATCACCAGGTTATATATATATATATATATATATATATATATATATATACTATAACTGTTTATATATATTTATATATATATAGATATAATATATAATATATATATATATAATATATATATATATATACCGGCTACCGTGGCCACCTGTATACTTAAATATATTTATATTATTATATATTATATATATATCAAGTATATATAATATATTAACCATATATATATAAATATATATATATATGAGTATTATATTATTTTATACTATATATATATCAGAGTTATATATTGATATGATATATTATATATATATATATATATATGACAGTTGATATGATTATCCTACACCCGCAATTATATCTCTCTCATCTTATTTTTGCTCTTTTTTAATATTACGCAGGCATTTTCTGTGCAAGAAAATGTCATTTTCTAAAATTAGCTCACAAAATAAGTATTAAAGACGCAGTTCTTTGCTACAAGTAAAATACTAACTAGATTACATGGCAATAATTTTCTGCACTTAATATTTTAAATGAAATGTTTAAAAGAAGGTTTGTCCTTTTTTTTTTTTTTTTTTTTTTTTTTTTTGTCCTTCGTGTTTCTAGAATAGTTAATTTGTCTTTTTTTAGGCGTTTGAGCTCAATGATATTCTATTGTCTTGCACATTCTCTTAAAACGTTAAGTCAATTATTAAATTCTCTAGAATGTTTATAATTTCCAACGTTTTATTGAAATGGTGTGAGTTATAAATATTTATAAATCTATAATTAGAAGTTATAAATAAAAAATATGACAATGATTATTACGTTTACCTAAAAATTTTAGGCATTTCAATTCAAAGATAAGCTTAAGTTAGTATTTAATTGCTTCTTAATATCCATTAAAAAATACTAACTAAAAAATATAATAATAAATGTGAATATGCACTTAAAAATAATATATTTCGTCTGAAGCACATTTGAAGTAAATGCATAAAAGAATAGTAGGAAAAAGACGAAGCAAAGCGTGATAGGTATCATCATATCTTTCTTACTATCCATATATTTCAAAATTAAGCGCCAATACACTGTATTTGTTGAAACTCTAAATTATACTCTAATTAAGTATTATTTCCCTATCCTTCATACAATATATTAATATAACAGTAACTCGGGGAATAAAATTATTATTTATATATTCAAATATTAATTACCAATATCGGTACTTTATCAGCAATATAAATTCACTGATTGTGATTAGCGAGTTGCTCTGTTTTTGCTCTTATAATCAATATTCTGCTCTTACATTAAAACTGATCAATGATATCTTATCTAGGTTCAGTATATATATATATGTGAGTATAATATATATCATAGATATTATATATTATTATATATTATATATATATAATTATATATTATTATATTATAATTATATAATATATATTATTAATATATATATATTACCCTATAAATAACGAATCAACAGAGTCGTGCACACAAATCACGAGCACACTTTACATCACACACATACCACACACACACAACACACACTCACACACACTGATACACACACCCACCCACACACCTCTACATACTCACAGCACACACACAATCCTAATTCTGAGTTAATTTTCATGTGGAAGAAGAGTGGTTTTAAAGTTAGAAGTAATCTAGAAGTCTCTTCGTCTGAAAATAAAGAAAAGAAATGAAAAGAAAATGGATAAAAAGACAACAGAGGCCTTTCACTATGAATAAGCCCATGTTTGACTCTTAAGAGTCGTGAGCAAAAGTCTTGGTTTGGCATAATGTCCGCAGTCCATCAAATAGACAGTAAAGTGTTGGGCATTTTATGTCTGTGCCTGTTTCGAATCGCCGAAAGTGACTTCACTAATAAATGGTTCACAAACTACTCTAGCCGCATCAAAAATGGATTATACTCCAATACATTTTCCTAACATATATAATATATAGGTATAGGGTCAATCTATTACTATAGTAGTATATATTATTATAATAATATATATATATATATATATATATTATCTATACCTATATATATATAATATAGGATATATATATATAAGGGTTAATATAGATTATATATTATATTTAATTATTATATATATATTTATATATATATATATTTATGGAGTAAGGTAGTATAATATATATATATTATATATTACTTATTATTATATTATATTAAATACTATACTATAGTGTATATATATATGGGTATATAATATATCATCTAACTATTTTATATATTAATACCTATATATATTTCCATTATTTAGACCATATATATATATATAAGGTATAATATATATTATATATATGGGTAGTGGATAATATTTATAACGGCTATAGGATAATAAGGTGTAGGGGTATATATATAATAATAACTATTAAGTAGATATATGTATAAATCAATGAGGGACATGGTACGTGATATAATATATATATAATGTACCTATACAAGCAACCGCATTAACTTTAACTACTCTAGCTCCCATGGGCCCAAAAAAAATATACTTTCCTTTATATATTTATAAACTATAGTATATTTATATAATTTATATAATATAATATATATATATATAATATATAACATTTATATTATATATAATACTATATTATCTATGTTTAGTATATTATTATATA
>JABUQX010118376.1:0-27500 GCA_015478945.1 Trachelipus rathkii
CATGGCAAGATATATCTTATCTACTTAGATAATTTTTTTTTGAATTAACTTGTGCGACAATATATCGTAATCGATTCTGAAGTGGTTTGTGTGCTATAAAACAACGAAACTATTATTCAACAAAAAGAATATTCTACTTAAAATAGTGATAGAGTGAAAGCAAAAACGTAAAACAAGTTAGAAACACACGCCATACGTAATCCAGATGTAGTGGGCAAGACTGAACTTTCACTAAAAAATAATTACTGGCTGTGTAACAAACTATGATCTTCGATGCCGAGCACTATATATCGTAAGCCCGCTCGCATAAGGAATGTTGATAGGCTATCTTGTATATCGCTCGTATATTGTCACGGAGGATCTACACTAGCATCAGTCCGTTCATTGGAAATATTCCAGCTAAACTTACTTTATATATATATATAATATATATAATTATATATATACTTATATAAACAGTAGATAAAAAATAAATAGCTAATAATTAATTATCACTTTTAACTAACCATCACGTATATGAATTTATTATTGGAAAGTGAAAAATAATATGATATATATATAATATAATATATTTTATATTCTATGTAATATATAACTACAATCTAAACATCTAAATAATTTTTTCAGGGCTTGTAACATAGTCGGGCTCGTAGATGCACTCTGTAGTTATGACGGACGTGAGATAGAGTATGAGTGTTAAGTGGAGTAGTAAGAGAGAGAGAGAGAGAGAAGAAGAAGAGAGAGACCGTACGCAGAGAGAGAAGGAATTAGTGATTGAAAAAGATGTGCCAAAATTATGTTTTCGAAAATTTGTTCCCAATGAGAACAAAGACAAAAACTAATACATAGTAAGCACTGAAGAAGATTTATCAGTAAGTAAAGATAGTAGTGCAATGTCAGAACGACTACGATAAGAGGACTAGAGAAAGTTTACGATCCAACTAGCCCGAACAGGGAAAAAAAGTTAGAGAAGGCCATTATGTCATATTGATAGAGAAAGATGCAAGAAAAAGAGAGGTGAGTGGTCTTTTAGTAGAGAAACCACTATGTGGCCACCAACGCTGAGTGTGCAAATATCAATTTTATTAGAAATTTTTTTTTCTGAGCAAAATAAAGTATTTTGAGTGAGACTTGTTTGATAAGAGAGTTTATTATGATATCACTCCATAGAAAGGAAAAAAAGACTGGAGACAATTTGTGTGATCAGGGAAGTTGATTAGACAAAAAACCCTAGACTCCAGTAAAATGTATTGAAAAATTTTTTAAATTCTGAAAGAATGATATATTATGATTATCAGGGAGAGAACATTACTGTGGTGAGAAACAATCGTTTTTACGTGAGGGACTAAAAAAAACTTAACGTTTTGGTTGTGTGAATATGGAGATAGATAAGAGAGTGTCAGAGACTTAGACGTGCACACTCTCCCGAATGTCTACCACTCCCCATGCGGTGTGGCCGGGGTTTGTGGTGGAGGGGAAGGGGCCGACAGGTGGCTGCGAGACAAATTGTGTCAGCGGGACCGAGACGAAAATATTGGTGGGGTGAGACAACCTCTTTTCCCGATGGAAGAAGATAAACTACCGTAACGTCTAGCATCGACGGCATAGGCAGTAGAAGCTCTCTCATGGTCTTCGTCATAGCACACGTCATCTCTCTCCTATCATAATCACATCGTGTACATTCAATTCGACACACTTACTAAATAACGAAGAGTTGGGAATTCTCATCCGTGCGCACTAGTCCTTGAACGAATATCATCTGTTAATCTCCTTTAAAAGGATGAATCCTGTGGCCGTCTAAAAGGAAATTCACACGAGCAACATTAACAGAGAGAAGGATAGAAACCAAAAGAGAAAATAAGTAATCAATTCTCTCTCTTCTCTCTCTTCCTCTCTCTCTCTCTCTCTTCTTCTCTCCTCCTCTTCATATATCATCTCTCATATCTCTTACCTGTATATATCATAATATATATATATATATATATTATATATATTATATATACTATTAAATATATATATATATATTATAATATATATTATAATTATATATATATATATATATATAATAACTATTATATTATATATACTTAAAATAAATATAATTATAATAATATATCTATATCATATTAATAAAAATTATATTAATATCTAATATATTTATGATATTTGTTTATAACTATTTAATATATATACTAATTATAATCATATCATATATAATATATATTATAATATTAATATATTATATTATATAATATATTATATATATTAATATAAATATAATATATATATATATAAATATATAATATTATATATATAATAACTTACTGAATATGGTTACTTTATACGTAAGGTTTAAATGCTTGTTTTAGCATATCTAGTATAGTTTAAATTATTCTAATAATCATTTATAATTTATTGTAAAGCCTGTTTATATATAAAATTACATCCTCCTAAATCATATCAACAAATGTAGCTACGTTGAGAGTGTCAAGATCGGAGATCGAGCGGAGGCCTCCGAGGAGCTCCACTTGGCAAATGCCGAGACAGATCACCGCTTGCCTGGCCTTACCGTTTTGTTTCACTTCAAGTTTAAATGGCTGGTGATATCCAGTGCTTGTATTACACAACATACGTCGCAAAACACTTTCTGCGAAGAGAGATACCTTCATACAATCACTTTTACCAGAGTGAGAGAGAACTAGACATATCCTTCCGGCCCCAGTAGGTTTAATTGAGTGTCTAGTCATCATACATATATATTATTTGAATAAATAGATGTAGTATCTAACCATATATAACTGCTCTTGCAGAAAGTGGTATAGCCAAAACGAGGAGTGGAGAGAAATAAAGTTTTACTCGACAATTCTTAATAAGTGAATTTTATTTTTGAGGAAAAAGAAATTTGTAAAGAAGAATAATGATAAAAGTAAATTAATTGTTGTAAAGTTCCCAAAGAATAAGAACCATGAAATCTTGAAGCATAAAATAAAATGAAACATACAATTACCCATATAATAGTAAAAAAGAGTGTAAACTAAGTGCTGTTCTTATATGAATGAAGTAAAGTATATACACTATAGATGTCTTGACGTAAAATACAATTAGATATACCTATTATTTTAGTCAAAAATACAAATATCATGGAGGTTCGAGCGGTCTTTATTAACTAGAAGCCATTGATAATTAATACATTAAAATATTATATATATATATATATAAGGCCAATGTCCAATCAGTCCAGAGTTTTCAACTGCCATATCCTACTAGTAAATGTGAGCTTAGGCAAGATGGAAACAGATAGTTTCGCTTTTGAGCCTAACATAGCCTTATCGAACATAAAACACTAAGAATAAATTGATATAAGCTCAATAGAGTCTGCTAGAAAAGTTTTATACTATAAAAAAAATTATAAATATGAAGCCGACTCATGTAAATACAAGTTCTCTTTAGTATACTATATATAGAAATTGTCTTAGGTCATTATCAGTATATATAGATGTATTTGTGGGCAGTGAAAATATATAAAGTAATAAGATAAAATTAGACAAAATATATACAAGTGGCATGAAATAATTTTAGTTGTTTATGGTGATACATAAATAATAATGTTTATGTCTTGTAACATTATTAATTTACCAGAACGTTATGATTAGTATAAGCTTTTATAATGTATTATTATTGTACCTGGTGTATCATATAATATACCGTTACTAACATTATCATATGACTTAGAAGTATTAAATCTATTTTTTCAATATTATAAGTCTAAATTAAAAAAGTTATTTTAGATAGATAATATCACATGTACGTAACGTTATATAAGGTTAAGTTAATAAATATTGAGTATGTGATAAACTATAGTAATATATGAAGTATTATTATACAGCACGCACATTTAAGCATGTGTATATAATGATGAACATTTTTAAGCATTGAAATGATTGGGAGGATATTTAATGAGCAATTATTAGTATATAGTATTAATTTATATTTCAAAGTATTAATAATAATAATGATAATGATACATAGTGACTATTATTTTTTTTGGTAGTTTTATTAGTAATATTATTTTATATAGTATTTTTACTTTACCAATAACAGTACTGTAAATATAGTGTTTTTAAAAATCCATTATCTTTTAATATATATAATATTAATATATAATATATATATAATATTATATTATATATATTATATATATATATATTATAGAGAGATATGTTATGTCAGATGGTGAGTGATTATATTTTAATCTATCCGCGGTATAATGGTACGGTAGGTGATAAATATTAAGCGGATAACTAAAATCACTATCGCGGATTGCGGATGATAGACAGAGATAGTAAGTTTTTAGAGTTTTAGCCACAGTTCTTCATATATTTAATATATTATATTATAATATCTATATAATTAATTATATTTATATTAATAAGTATATTTATATATTACAATATATTAAATATATTTATTAATATATATATATATATATATTATTATTAATATATTATAATATATATATATATATAATTAATAATATATATTTATATATATATATATATATTATAATATATATTATTATTAAATAATATATATATATATATATATTATTAATATATATATAAAATATATATATATTAAATTATAATACCTTTTGTTGTAATATTGTTCACTTGTTCATTTCTTTTTAATACAGGTCTATAAAATGCTAAATGTATATTGCAAAAGATAAAGTCAAAATATGCCCTATATACCTCTATTGATATATAATTTTAGAACCAGAAAGTACTTTATTTTTGTTCAATTACAAGTTTCCAAAAAACTCTATCCGACTACCAGTAAATTATACTAATAATAAGTAGGTGTGAGTACGCATCAAAATTAATAGTATCGCGGGGGCGTGAGTACTAAACTGACGCTTTATAAGTTACGTATACCATCTCGATTCATTATTTTATGAAGATTCTAAAAGTAAACAATGTGCATTAAAAGTGATAACTTTTCACCACGGCTGATTTACTTCACTAATACAACACACACATATATGATTTAGTAATAATATTACATACACACACACTACACAACACACACACAATATACTCACCACTACACACTCACATAACACATCAACATCACACACTACACACACAGCACACCACACAATTAAAAATAAAAAAAAAAAAAAAAAAAAAAAATAAAAAATAAAAAAAAATACTCATAATAAATAAAATTGCAATATATCCAAAGATTTTAATAAATTAAGTCAGTAAAATAGTCATAGTGAATATCATTTGGAGTGAAAATCGCATTTTTTCTGTACATTAGACATTATTTTTTGGGTATTTTTGAGGAAAATATTGATTATATAACAACAATGAATGTAATAAAGAAAGATAAAGATTTTTATTTTTTTTTTCTTTTTTTTTGACATTCTATATAGCTCAATGAATATATCAACTAAGATAAATAGTTAAACCTTTGCTTCTACTTAGACAAATTTAATAAATAGCATTAATTATATGTTTTATTTTCGAAGAGTGTTGAGTACTAGAATCGCTCCAGAACTGAATTCGTTGAGAGTGAGCGAATAAATAATATCTTACTTCATTTCCGTTACAATGACGATACTTAATGTGTCAATGTACTACAATAAACCAATAGGAGGTGAGAAAACTTGTAATGATGAGTTTTTTGAGAAATTATTATCCGATACGAGACCAACTATATATACTTAGTGACACTATCTGGTGGGATCTAAATTCATGCCACACTAAGCCAAGTAAATAATATAACCATACTAAAAAATCTATATTTCAAGATATTGTATTATAATTGTAATTGAAAAAAAATTACTACAACTATACATAGGTCTTTTCTAACCTTGAATAAAACTTAATGTATATATTCTATCTGATATGACGAAGATTTCAAGAGCATTAACATATTGTTACTTTCCTTGCCTATTATTTATATATAAATTAATAAAAGAGACTAGAAACAGTATATTAATAGTCTCACTATAACACAATACCAATACAATAACACATTATAGCTAAAAATGTGTACAAATCCACTTTATAAAGGTAAATTCGTAGACCAATAACACATCTAATTGACACTTTCGTGTGAAAATGATAGCGCTCATACGACCTCTTATATATATTAGTTTGACCATAAGGGTATGGTTCTCTTATACTGAATCGTTTGACCAGTTCATGAGCAAGATCTGGAAGGATACTTCCGTATATACTAGCAAGAATGAAAGACTAGTGATGCCACCGTTTTTGTGTGTTTACTTCTGAGCACTACTATATTTTATTGCGTATGGATGCTTACAAGTGGTACTCATGTAAAGATGAGATGGAGAGTTGAAGGGTCCATATAAGAGTGGAACAGAAGTCTAAGAAGTGCAGCTAAGAAGAATCGTTGATGAAAAGAAGGAATAAAGTTGGAGATAAAACAGAACCTTGAGGACACCACAATTAAATAAGAAAGAGGAAGAGGTTGCTCCATCAACAAGAGCTGAATATATATATTAAGACAAGAAGTAAGCAAAGCGAAGAAGAAATAGAGGTAGATTAGATCAGCGCAGACGCAGCCATGCCCATAGGAAATTTCTGCGCACCAGTGTGAGAGAGCCCTCTTTGTGAGATCTGATGCTACAACGCAATACGGAAAGAAGACTCGCCCACACTGATCATAATCAGCACCGCACCAGCGGCAGCACAAGACCATCCAATGATTCAGTTGAGGTACTGAGAAAAGGATATCACCATAGTGTGGCAATCTCACCGACACTCGTGAACAGTCACTGCATTACTCAGTAGCGACTTCGGAGAAGAGAGAGAGGCGAGACCTGAGAATACTCGTGAGTGAGCATAGCCTTCGAAGCGAACTCACGGAGCTTAGCTCTATATTTTAAAATGAGACGATATCTCACAAAAGCACTTCTTTAGAAATAGTAGATCACTTGGAAATTTGTGTGGCGCACTGCACCCCACCGAAATTGAATACAAGTTAAGGCAATAGGAAGATAGTTGACAAGCAAGAGAGAGAAAGCGGCGAGCTCATCTTTGCATGTTATGACGTATTACTTTGTCCTGAGCACTACAATATATATACAATACAAAAATCACACCTAATTATAGTGAGTAATATACTCTATGTTTTAAAATAATTTATATACATAAACCGAAACCTGTTTGTGTGGCGTAATGAACGGCATCACTAACCCAAAATGTAGACGGTCACTTATCAATACGCACCACACCTATATAATATATATATATGAGCTCACTGACATGGTTCGTTATATACACATGGTGCGTCGGCCAATCCAAGTTTGGACTATTTGAGTTTTTGAGGGAATATCTGAAATATCGTGTTGAGTTAAATACTTAAACTTTAACAAATAAGTAAATTATATATTATATATTAGATTTAATGAAGGACAATCCTATATAATCACATATATATGATATATATATATAGTAACTATATATATAAATAAATTAATATCATTAAAAAACTTATTAGGACAATACCTAGCACGGACCAAGCATACTATCAGAGTATGGCCGGTATACATCAATATATCGTAATATTATCTTCAATTATTCTTCAATCTTTCCTCATTTCATTATTTATCTCGACTTCTCAAATATTACTATCTTATTCTATTCATTCTCATTAATATATATATACATTCTCTTATGCACTCCGGCCCTTAGTTCTTGCACTCTTGAATAATATATATTAAATATTCCTTCAGCGAATATATGGCTTCAGAAAGAGCACACAAAGCTTCTGAGCCCTCCGGGCATCTTCTTTTCATACTACCGAATAGTAGTTGACATTTCTATCATTCAATTCAAATCTCCCTTACTCCTTTCTAAGACCTTTCTAACTTAATTGTCTCGTGTTCAAATGACGAAATTTTGACTATTCCTCTCCTACGCAAATCGAACTGCCTTTATTACTATTATCAGTAGGCCCAGACTGGATTCGTATGGGCTCCGTTGCTCGCTGAAGATTGCTCTAGTGCGACCGACTAACCTTTCTGTCGTGCCACGAGGAATAGGTTTCGACAACACCTTCATTCTAAGCGCTAGCAGATATATGGGAGAAAGACCACAAGACCAATGGTGGGAGTAACTATTATCACGTGTATATCACGCAAAGCTTGACCTTTTCGCACATTTTGTGAAAATAATTAAATATTCTTTAACGATGTCAAAATGATTTATATTCGTTTATCTAGTTAACTGGAAATTCAGAGAGATTAAACTCTCAGTTCCAAGATGCATAGAGAAAAAAATAGGTCTCCAAAAGACATTTCTCACATAAGATCTCACACGGCCGAATCGATCACTCTCGCCTCACACACCAGAAAGTAGATAAATCTTTCCTAGTCAAAGGATGGACCATGGTGAGTCTCATTATCCCTTGATCTCAGGATCAAATGCTTGTTGATCATTTTTTAGTGGGGACTGGTGATATTTCTCTGCTGCGTTAGTCAGCATTTCGTCACATAAGGCATCTTAAATAGTTTTTAACCCTCTGTTAAACAAGTGGCTCAAGAATTTGATTTGTATCTAGGATTTAGCAAAGTTGCTATAGCACATGCCTCATCGTTTGGTAAAATTTGATCGTTTCTGTCATTTGAAAGTAAGCACTGTCATAAAAGTCCTAATCTATAAATTATATAGTAAAACACAATGATCATACAAGAAATAAGCGACCGTTCACTCTTAGCTATTACAGTAAATTCATATCGATTTAGTAGCTTTCCCTAATAAGATTTCAGTCCATTTAAGAATATCTTGAGGTGTGTAGAAAGTAGTCTAATACGCAGTCAGTCAAGAATTTTCCTAGAACTCAAAAATTAAAAAATATAATTATATTATATATAACATTTATTTAATTATTAATATATTTAATTATTTAATTATTTAATATAATTTATATAATTATATTTATAATTATATGATATTATATTATTTTAATTATTTATATATTTACTTATTAATTTAATCAATTTTGAAAATATTATCATTTTATATATTATTCAATTATAATAATATTGTTAATATATTATATATTAATTTAAATTTATTATTTATATTATTTATTATATTTAATTTTTAAATTATTATTATTTAATTTATATTATATATATTGATATTAATTATATAATTAATTTATTATATAATATATATTAATTTAATTATTTAATTATTATTAATTATTATTATATTAATATCTATTAATTCTATATAATTTAATTATATATAAATTATTAATTTATTTAATTATTAATATTATTTAATTTAATATGTTATATTTAATATTATATTAATTAATTATTCATTATTTATAATTAATTATATTATATATTTATAATTGGAATTAATATTCAACGAGTATCTAACATGGCATTCAATATCCCCGTTTTTCAAAGATATGGTCAAATGATATAATAAGGTAATATGTGAAAATTATCCTCACATACACTTCCATCATTCACAATCCCTATATCTCAATATTATATTGATCTGGAGTTAACTTGATCATCGCAGTGAATTTATTGAGTGTGAGGCTATTAGTATGAGAGAGAATGAATCTTAGAGTGAAGAGAAATGTGATTAGATGTCACGAAGAGAGCACCGCAGATAGCCCAGAGAGAGAGGAGAGAGAGAGAGAGAGACAGGAAAAGACTGTATGTATTATGTCATTTGCTTTCTCTCAGTTTTAGTGTATTGGATTCACTTTATGTGAAAGAAAGAGACCCGAAGGAGCAGGTACCGCAAAGTGTCCATCAAAAAGAAAGAGGATTGTGTGAATCGTAAAGTTACTATTCAATGGATGGAGCAGAGAATACAACAGAACAAACAAACACGGAAGTCAGAAAGTGAGTCTATACGCCTAAAGGTAAGAATTATGTGAGTTAGTCACAAAATAAAGCAGAGTAAACGCAAGCGTGGCATGAAAGAAGGTGAATAATCACAAATCGAATTTAGCTCCTTGTGGGGTTCCTTAATATTAACCGCAACAATATATAAATTACTAAATGCGATAGTCGCAAAAAGCTATGGCGGACACACAAACCAACAACAAACAACACAAATAACAACACACAGCATTGAAATCACAAACATCGACAGGCGCAAACAACAACATAGAGAAGCGAAAATTGGTTAAACAATATGGCACAGATAATAACAGCTGAGTGAGATCAATTACATCACGATAAAACAAGAGAACTGTAAATAATACGAATAACAATAGCTACAAGCACATAGATAAGACATAAGATAGATAGGAGGAATAGCAAGACAAACGGCAGAGAAATGATAATGAGAGAATTGTACGTAGTTTTTTTATTATTCGACTGAGCAGCTGTCGTCAATTCACGCCCCGGTAGATCGAGAGAACATCATAAACATGTCCACCATATCCAAAAAAGGTGAGAACCTCGACTGAACGTCACTCCTAACCCATATCGCTCTGGAATCATACAGCTCTACCTCCCACACTCTATGCAGAGGCGTGAGCTGGACAACCTGAGCATCTCGGCCTTTATAATTGGAGTGAACTGACTAACTCGTTGCCATTATAAACGATTAAAGAGGAAAAAAAAAATATACTCTCAAGCCTCGAAACAGCTTGAATTTTACAATTGAACATTCTAAGCAAGAGTAGGTTAGTGTTGTAGATAAGAGAAAACCTTAAGAAAACCGAGATTACTTGATAGAGTAAAATGGCTGATTAGAAAGTCCTCAAATATTCAGGAAAGTTTAATTGAGTGTATAATAGGTAATGATACCCTTAATTTCAGAAGTGTATGGTTCTACTAAAGTATTCTATCAATTGTCACTCACTAAGGGTGAAGAATTCTCGGTTCTTGCGAGCCGTCGAAGAGAGACCACTGGCCACTAGTGATTTTGTTAATTTGTCTCCTGTATATAGAAGAGGGGCCAGAGGGGAGATGTGGAATAAGTTGAGTTTTTAAAGAGCAAACTAATATGAGGCACTATATGAGCTAAGAAACAAGCGAGATGTGATACAGAATTCGATATACTGACCGTGTCTATTCAAAATGTACGGCATTCTGACAGAGTTCATGTGTTAGTGAGGGAAAGTGGCTAGCAGCATATTGTCCGTGTTACACTGGTAAAAATGCTACACTAGCCTGCCAGGCGTGTAATCATATATGTTAAACTCAGTGGCAACCGCCGGAGCAATCCAAGTGAGCTCGTACGTGATATCTCCGGTAGGTTAGTAGAAGAGTAAATCATCTGCTGAGTGAATAACATTTAACATATATTAAAAGTTGGACATAAATAAAATGTTTATAATTTTTAGATTCAATTTGAGCTCAAACAAGTATATTAAACCAGTTTCTTAATAAGGATCAAGTTTGTTTGCTTCTTTATTTTCTATGAGTCATAAGACGAGTTGCTTTCGACGTGTATCTGATATATACTTCTGTCACGTTGGATCCAGGTGCTCACATCTACGACATTTTGAGGATGTTAAAAGGAGTAGTGTTTATCAAAATTTTTAGTAGAATACACCTAGAAATAGTTGGTGCTAGCAATAAGATCTCTCAGGGTTGGTGCGGCAATTTTTAATTTTTATTAATAATATATGAATATTCAAATATTTTTTGAATTTCTTCTGCAATTTTGTATGATTTTTTATACTTGTGCTGAGATATTCATTTTTTGAGATAGTATTACTCTTGGATGAGTAAAGGCAGTTCTATTCCTGCACGTCTATGAACTCTGTGATTTCAAAGCCAATTACTAGTTATCGTTACTTTAAAATGATGTAATTGGTTTGTCTCGAAAAATTAGTAAATTAATCCATAATTATTACATAATTAATAATCATTCTAGAATATACCTATTGTGTATTTTATTTTTATTTAGAAGAGCACCGAGTTAAAATCTCTTCTATGAAGGATGCTTGTGGTACATTCTACAATTTTTTTTTTCGAAATGACTTTAAATGTGAACTATACAAAGATTGGACTAATTTCTAAATTATTCAGGAACGGAATTTTGATATTTGACCCTAGCAAATTCGAGCAATGGGTTTTATTTTCAAAAACCTACATTTTTTTCGTTTCTAAAATAGACAAATTGAAAAAATAAAATTTTCGGTCATGAGAGGTCCGCAGCACTCCTGAAACATGACAGGAAAATAGCTTCCAGCAGAGCACACACCAGAGAGATTTTAAGCTTCGCGTCATGCTTGGGTAAGCCATAGCCAACATCTTTTTATTCCTTTACTATTTTTTTTTGAACTATGCATGTTTTGGTTGTCCCTTCCAGGAACAATTCTCTCCAAAGCAACCGACACCAAAACCAACACACCACACGACACCCACCAATACACACAACCAACACACACACCACACACACACACCACACACACAACAACACAACACACACAACACACACACACAACACACATAACACACACACCACAACACACCACACCACACCACACCACATCAGTGCACCATACACACACCCACACACACACAACAACACACACCACACACACCACACACACACACAACACACACCAAACTGTCAGGCTCTCGTTGCCAAACATAGCTGCACTTTGGAACATTATTACAACCAATCAGTAAGATATCTATTCGACACGTGGCGAGATCGGCGAGCGCACCGCCTCAAAGATTCCTTGCCTTGTCTGGCATGGGAAGTGTAAATTAGATATATATATACTATTAAGGTATACAAAAAGCCATGCCTATCCTTATATCCTTGACCTATGTGTTCAATTGATAGATAATCACATAATTTTAATATTGATTTCATTATATACTACGTTTTCGTGGACTCAAACGTAACGAAATTCGAGAAATCGCAATTTGGTGTTCTCTTCCTAAATTTATTAGGATTAATTATCTTAAATAATAATCTTATCTGATAATCTGAAATTATCGTAAATCTAACTACATAGCTTACCATATTAATTTTATAAATAATAAAATATAAATTAAAAGAGAAAACTAATATTAACAGCTCTGCCAGAGCTTATTTATGAGGCATGGGATTATTAAAATTATATTATAATATATTTGCTAATTAATCTTGTGAAAGAGTAGTTATACTATAAGTTTGAACTCATTATGAACTACATACATATATCATTATTTATTATAATTATATGAAAATGTAATTAAATATTATAATATATAGCTGAAAAATTAATACACAATTACAAAACTTTGCAGAAAATTATAATTACATATATTAAACTCTATTAATATGTATAACAGTAACACGTAACATTATTAAAAATTTATTAAAATAAATTTAGTATAATTATATTAATTAATAATATATATTATAAATATATAATATATTTTTTATTATATGATTCATTAATATTAATAATATAAATATTAAAATTTATATATATACTATATATTATTATAATATATATAATATATATTATATATATAATAATTATTAATATATTAATATATTATAAATATATATTATAATATATATATATAGTATTTTATATTATATATATAATTATATATCATATATTAATATATATTATAATATATATATTATATAATATATATATATCATTAATATAATATATATATAAATATCCTATCTAATATTTAATATTATTAATATATATATAATATATATATATTACTATATTAATATAATATATATATCTATATAATATATATATATAATATATTATAATATATTATATATATTTTATATATAGATGTAAGTTAATTTTTATAATACATCTATTGATTATTCTTAATGTAATATTAATATTAATATAATATATATTATACTATCATAAATATATAATTATATATATACATAAATTAATAATTAAATTAAATAATATTAAATATATCAATAATAATAATATAAATATATAAATTAATAAATATATATAATTATAATATATATATAATAATTAAAATTAAAATACAGAATAAAAGTAATAAATTATAAATTAACAATTAATATAATTAATAAATTAACTTAAGTTAAAGGTATAATAATATATACAATTTTAAGAATTATGTTAAATTTTTACTTTTTAAACATATCTCTGTTAATTTTTAAGATTCATTTTCATTTTTAATTGAGTATAAATAAATGTTCCTTTAATAGATGAGTAAAATTTAATGTTGTTTTAATCTTACTGAACTGTATATATATAACTCACTTAAGTATAAAATATTTGATGATTTAATAGTTTTATCGACATTATCTATTATACATGAGATCTATTACTTATTTGCATTAATTAGAACCTTAGTATTATGCCTTTTGTAATAAAATATTATATTAGTTTGTATTTTTCTCTTCTTTATTATTTGTTTTGAAATTATTGAATATATTGAAAATTAAATAAATTACCTATATATAAATATATAATATATCTATATGGTTTATCTATTGAAATAGTGATAATTATTAATTATTTATATATTCTCTTATATGCTTAAGAATTTATAATATTTATATATTAATTTCTAATATATTAAAAGGTTTTATCACTCTCATTCTTATTTGTTTAAATTGTACAATTTTCTTATTGTTTTTTTTATAGTTTTATCTTATCACGTATATATATATATATATATATATATATATATATTTTCAGTTAATATTAATTAAATTGTGAATGAAATAAAATAAGATATTGATTTATATTAAATATTCAAAGATAATTCGAATCTTATGTATTATAAAAAATTGATAATATTTTGTGCTCACCATTCGGTAGCATATTATAGATAATATCGTACTTTGTGTATAATCTTTTCATATCTTTATTTATTATATAATAATTTGCTTCTTTATCTATCTGAGTAAGTGAAAGTTCAGTGCTTCAGTCTGACGAAATCTTTAGTAATGATTAATAAATAATATATATATATACAAACAAATATATAAAGATAAGTAATAAAGAAATCTAAATATATAAGCTATAATTATATATTTATAATTATATTCTATTTTTAATAATCATCTATATAATAATGTTTGTTGTGTATGTATAATTATTACAATTAATTTTTATTTCGTATTATTTATTAATATTATCTTAATTATTATTATGCTTTATTATATTATTATTATTAATTAATTATTATTATTATATTATAATATTAATTATATTATTATTATTAATTTATATAATATATATAATAATAATTATTATTTATATATTAATTTATTTATTATATATTATATTTAATTAATATTAATTAATTATATTATTGTTGTTATTTCAATTAATTTAATGTTTTATTAATATTAATTAAATTAATCTATGTATTAATTATTAATTATTATTATTAATTATTATAAATTATTATTATTATTATTTAATATAATTATTATTATTATTATTTATTATAATTATTAATTTAATAATCATTTAATTCTTATTTTAATTTATTATATCTGTGATATCATTCCTTGTCTAAATTATTATATACTTATATAAATTAAAATTATAACACCAATGTATTACATTTATTATTAAAAAAAATAAATAATATAACTTACAATCTGAAATATATTGGAGTTCGTAATTATTATAACATATCAAACTATCACAATACATATTCTGAATTAAATAATTTTTTGATATATACTCTATATAATTATACGATGATTATATATAACATAAATTTATTCAAATAATAACTGTTTGATAGACCAAGACTCCTATACTGACATTGACATTGAGTTCTGAGTAGGAAGCAGACTTGACCTCCCCATTAAGCATCTGACGAAGCAATAACCATGACTTCTAGTTAAAATAAATATAAGGATTTATAATTAAAAAGAATCTTTTACGTGCCTTTAATTTATTATCACAAGGAATATAAAAATTAAATATTTAAATTTTGTAAATTTTATTATCATAATTACTTTTACAGCATGAAACTCTTACGAGTGATTAATATATTATTATTAATTATTATATTATTAATTTAAATTATTATTCGTGTTATTAATTATTATATTAATTATATATATAATTATATAATTAATTAATTATTATTTATATATATAATATTAAATATTTAATTATAATTTATATTATTCTATATTATTATTAATTAATTATTATTTAAATTATTATTTATTATTTTATTATTATATATTAATTTAATTTTTTATTATCATCTATTTAATTATATTTATTATTATTAATTATTTTAATATATATATTAATTATATAATTATATTATTTACTATAATTATTTATTATTTTATTAACTTATTATTATATATATTAATTATTATAATATTATTATATATTGATCATTATATTTTTATTATTAAATTACTTATTAATTATATTGTAAATAACTAAAATAATTACTAATTAAACTATATATAAACAAATAAAAATTATAATATTTAATTTAATTAATAAATAAATTATATATAAAATTAATCCTAATAATATAATATAATATAATATTATTATAAATACTAAATAATTAATATAATTATATATATGTAAATTAAAGGTAAAAAATTCGTTAATATAACCTCATTTAAAATAAATTATAATTAACATTATTTTAATATTCATAAATTATATTGTAATAATAAATAATAAATTAATTATAATAATAATAATGAAATAATAATAATAAATAATTAAATAAATTAAATATATATAATATAAAAATTGCATTGTCTAATTTATAATAATAATAATAGAGTAAGATGAAAGTTAACCAATACATCATTATAACCGAAATGGGATGATAGATATAACAATCTATTAATTTATCTCGTTTGTGTATATATCTAAGTAGAGATCTTATAAGCACATTTCCACGGAATCTCCCAGTGCCCAAATGATTTATATCTACATAATCCATTATATTGGCGTTCATATCCATATTCTTTCAAAAACATAATTTTTCACAATACGCACCTCTCACTCTTTAATACTACAAACCATAAAGTATAAATATAATATTAGTGAAGAGAAAAAAATGAAATAATATTAAGTGAAAGAAAATATAAAATAAATGCGTAAATCAATGCAAGTGAGAATATAATTCTCTCATTAATCGAGAATAAGCACTTAAATAACACCAAATTCCATCTAATACCAACTAAGTTATGCACCCCTACACACCTCTTCATATATTACATATACACATAATAATTAAATAATTACAAACCTATTATAATTTGAATTAAAAAAGTTATTGGCAATTTATCTTCATTGCAGGTTAATTGGATTCTATTAGTGGTGCCCATTATTGAATTACGGATTAATCGTAATATAATTTATTTTATTGTATATGTGCGGATCTATCCGTATTATATCATTCTTGCGCCTATCAACTTATACTCATTCTATCTGCTGTATGGGGACCGCTCTATTAATAATAATTATTATTATTATTTATTTGTATTGTAGTGTGATTAAACAATTATTATATTATTATTCACACTTTAATTATTATTTTTAAGTCCTCATCCTCAAATTATACCTGAATCATCTCTTAGGAATGAAATACCTATCTCCCTTATTTATATATCTGATGAGATGATAACTTAACTATTTTTGAATTCGGTTCTTCAATCGGTAGAGTGGTGGTATCATAGGTGACTTTCAAACCCTATCTTACATGAAGTGTGAAATATTAACATTAAGCTGCTGTGAGATCCATATTCCCATACTCTGCCATTAATGCACTTTGAAGCTTTATCCTTACAACAATAAAAGAAGATATCATGCATATATATTGGTGCATGACTAGAGTAGACTAACTCAATGATTGGATTTTTGATTTAGTTTGTTCTCCTTATATCATTGAAATTTGTGTAGCTTTTATATCTGGAGAATAGTTTTCTATTATAAGGATAAACACGCTAAACCAGTGTCATCTAGAGCTCGCGTGAACAATGTTTAAGTTATAATAATTAATTGTTTCATTGGAGAGTTTACACTAATACTTTGTCCTGACATTCATACATATTACAAAATGACTACCTGTTTTTTGCCCTCTCGGGGTCTGTAGTAATACATTCCTACTATTTCTAGGGTTAATTAATCCAATCGAGTAAGGTACATTAATCAGACACTCTCTGAGTGGTTGGCTCCTCTCATACTCGATGCACGGAGGAGGAGGAGCACAGTGAGCTCCTAATATATAACTCATTCAAAGTTTATTCTCAACGATCTAGAGAAACTCAATGTGATTAATATTTATAAGAGAACCCGTACCACCAACAATACCAGATCGTAACCTACAACAAATTCCTTTGCAGACATTCGCCTTCTTAATTATTCTACGCAACACTACATCTCTCCTCTACTATTACTTAGATACTAATATCCTCTGGCACTTATATTCTTTATTCAGCGCTCCAATCGCATATGACAGGGTAACCGATACTTGCACAGCAATTAAGCTCTAGATAGCTCTATCTTCTAAAAATATTGTCTCTATCAGCAGGCAGCGCTAGCTAGTAGAATACCCAGTGAGACACAATTCGGACGCCTCGTAGCTTTTATGAGTGCATCTTTAATTTTATGAAGAGACTAAATTTGGGTCAGTATATGTTACTATCGTTCTGTTTGCATAAACTATGCCTGGAGTGAATCTTGCTTATTGACTCGAGGAGTAACGCTCGGAGGATGCTTCGGTGACCGCTGAAAAGTAGGGGCCGCATAATAATTCAGTCGAGGGTAATAGAGAGCGGGTTAATAATTAACATCCATCGTACAACTAAATCTTTTAATTATCTCCACAATAATACTATAGTTATTTTATAATATGCTATAGGATAGATAATTAGTTTTCCAACGCTTCACTCAAACATTTACAGTGCAGAGCGACATTGCCTATCGGTATATTAGGAAAAACTCTACGTTCTCTAATATAATCATATCACTCTTACTAATTTCCATTCTGCTCGGCATCGTTTGCAGGTCTATTATTCGACAGGCTAAGAAAGTGGCGACAACCTACTTGGCTCTCCTCCTGATAAAAATTTCTATATTTCTGGTGAGTCACCTCTTGCCAACAACATCTCTAATAACTTTTTGTAAAATCTGCATTCCTGATATGTAATTCCACTTATATATTCGTCTCAATTTCTGACGGTTAAATCTATTGTTATATAATGCACCTAAATAATCTCTACTGAAAAGGTCTTAAATAACTCTTCGGCCTCCTTTTTTTATTCCTAATTCAACCACTGGACGATTCCGGCATATATCCTCTCTAGCTTCTTATCTACTCTATCATAAGGTTTCCAATATAGCTCTTTACTCCTGTAGTATTACACGCTCATGAATCGGTATCGTGCATGGGTATACTGAGAATCTAAACGTAAGTTGAATCAGAAATGCTAGGGTCCGGATGGCATTCTCACTTCAACTTCAGTTAAGTATTTTTAGAAGGGAGTTGTGCTTCCTAAGCTGGCACCCTGTTCCTCGTTCCAATCTACTACTTCTCTAACAATGAACTATTTAAATACTAACTCCATTTCCTCAGTGCTTGTAGGTAAAGAGCGCATATGTTATCCAATATAACCAAAATCTTCAATAAAATAAGTGGAATCACAGCCGCTCTGACTCCTTCAACTATAACGTGTACACTCAACTTGTTATTAACTTAATCTAATCAGACCTTTTGAGTGAGTAAACTCTCACTTCTTATAATCTCATTTCTAGAGATTCAATAATGGAGTCACTCATCGTTTAATATCTTTATAATCAGAATCATCTGAATAATGGCTTATCGTAAGTATACTCGAGGTCAACTAATAGTGACATTACTTAATATCTATTCAATAAATCTTACTGTAATTTTATTAGGTCTTTTACTCTGCCTTAGGGACTAGGGAAGAGAATTTCATTGTGAGTTATAAGCACTCTGAGATTAATAATATCATAATAAGGCTTTTGATTCGTGATAGTTAATTATATAAGCATGTCAAGTCGCTTACACTCTCTATATAAGTCTCAACCTTCCTTTGGGCTTTTCCTCTTCTCTTGCTTACTCTTGTATCATAAGTATTTTCTCATACTCTCTTGAATACGCTCCATAATTCAAAGCATCTACTGATGTGAATGGAAGTCACAAACTTTTATCCTCCTTTCCTGTTAAAATAATGTGTGATGTTATCCTTCAAATGTTCCAATTTTTATCTCCAAACTTTTATTTCTTAATTTACTCATTCAAACGATTCTATCTGAACTGTACCTCTAACTCTGTCCTCTTATGTCTGAATAATGTAACTCTAACTCTCCATCTCTTAATCAAATACCTTCACTCTCACATTACTTCAAATAAAATGCTCCCTATTTCCTTATATATATATGTATAGCAAAAAAAAAGGTTTTGGAATGTATATTTTGCCTTATCACGACCTCTCAAATAAATATATATATGTGTAAATAAAATTTTTTATTTATTTATTAGTAATAGTCCAAATAAGTGTCTCATTACCTAATATAAATTAAAAATTCTAGATTTAAAATAACAAGTTAATTATCATTTATCCTATTGACCATTAACACTTTCGTTCAAAAAGCAGCCGTCTCATTAAAAGAAAAATTTAAGCTATTCCCATAGAGTCTTTAAAAAAAAATTAGCATGGATTTAAAAAATTTTACATTAGAAATTCGATAACAATATCAATCCAATATATTTAGGATCGGATAAATTCCCAGTGATAAAAATTAATAGAATTTTTTTTAATTGACAAATTATTTTAAAATTTTTTTTAAAGGGTGGAAGTTCTAGCATTGAATTTTGATTATCGGTATTTTCGAAGACTACCGATATCGATATGAAATTTCCAGTATTTATTTCTTTAATTTTATTGGGAATTTCAAATTTTAAATCTTTTAAGCTTTTAGTTTAAGTTTAAAAATCTGATGCCCAATTTTCAATAACATCAAGTAAAATCATTTTTCCCGATGAAAGTAATAAATCTGATATGTAGTTGTTTCTTCGAGAAAAAATCCCTGTTTATATTCACTAATCAAATCATTTTCCACAAAGCACTCCATAAAGAAATCAGCTCTCCAAAGTTTCCCGGTTATTAGGGCGTTTTCACAAATATCATCTCCTTGTGTACTGACAATTTTCCGCTTAGCCTTTGCTGTGACATCTGATGCAATCAGGGTTACCAATATCACATCATCATTCGTAAAGATTGTAAGACAAAATAACCTTGATAAAAGATAAATTAAGTGGGGAATATGGTTTTCATTCATATATTAAATGCTGCACGAATTTCACTCCTTCCTTTGTAAAAGTAGAGTATTGTCGTGTAGTATACGAAGCACGAATGTTTTCCGACTCCATAGAACTGACATACTTCCTATAGTCAGAAGGAGCAAGACACCAAATCTCTCTCAAAATCAATCTATAATTGAAAGTACTAGAAATTTCATCATCTTCAATCAAGTCAACTATGGAGTGAAGCAACTCATAAAAATGAATATGGGTTATTTTCTCCCAAACTAGATTTATCATTTTCATAAACACATCTTGGTATGACCAAAATAAAAGAAGTTTAAGGACTGAAAGGTGTCTGCCCTGGAAATGCTCATGGAGGAGTATCTTCTTTAGAACATCTTCATTCAGATTAAATATCAAAAATCTGAGAATTTCCATGTTTGGTTTATTTAATAAAAATGCATTATCAAAAAGAAATTTGGTAAAGCATAATGAGTAGAACAATAAACTTAAAGTTCTCACTGAAACAATTCTTTTCGCAAACGAACTTAACTTCACCCAGCAATTTTTAAAGGCTACTTCCTTTTCAAAATTAGAATCAATCTCACATACATCTATAAGATATTCATCACACGCTTCATTTACAATAGCCAAATGAAGAAATATTCAACAAATGTTCTGCCCAGTATTGTTTACTAAACTGTATTGTTTGTTAAACTTTCCTTGACTAGTGAAGTTTTTCTCATCTTCAGTCAATTCTCTCCACAATACACGAACATTATCTAATAAACAATATTTAATAGCAATAGCAATACATTGGAGAACATCTAAACCGTTTGTCTGAACTATTCTCTGACTAACTTATGGAGCTTATCTATAAGTTCCTTGTGGGGAAAATGAGGATATTTTTAAAAAGTTAATAAGAAAAAAAAAAAGAAAAAACCAAATACAATTACAATGAATGTTGCATCCACTTTATCATTTCAATGGCAATAAAATGTATTACATGTTTTGGTGGCATAGTCGCCTCTTATTTGGATAAAGGGTAAACTCTTTATTTAATCTAAAAACTGTTGCTCTAAAATTTCCTTTAACTTCAAGACATCTTCTTGGAATTCTATACAGTATGTTCTTGAAATAAAATTTATTTCTAAAAATTCCTCTTTCGCTTGTGGTTGGCAGCACAATTTAGCTACAACCTTACCAACGCACATTTCTTCCAATTTATTAACCATCTTCAGTACAACAATAGAAATACCTAAAAAGGAAAAAAATTGCAATTTACTTTCATCATTGAAAAACAATGTATAAAATCATTGAAATACGTTAGTACGTGTACAGGTGTAAAAGAGTCAGAATCACTCGTTCCTCTCCCCATAAAATTTTAAATTTCAAGAAAATTTAAAGTTTTATAATATAATTACCAAAAAAATCAATTAATTGAGACCAGGGGCCTGTAACACAATGGCTACAAGGCCTACAGTTGTAAGATTTTTTTTTTACATTTGTATAGTTTCCTGTAAACACAAAATGCAACACATTGAAAATTATGTAGCTTACAAGGTAATCACAGCACTTGTAGACTACTTCCGTAACACAAATATTTTAACTTGTAAGTTGTGTTACAGAAAAAATGAACGTAAAGACCCCAAAACTTGTAGGCATATTTGTACAGATCTAAGAACGTGGGTAGAACGAAATCTTTTTTTGCAAAGTGCATATACAAAATAAAACTTTTTTTTTTTATCTTGTAATTTTCTGTATTCCTTAGATGACTTTCTACTTTATTTTTTATTTTATTTGAAATATTATTATGTCATACCATACTTAATGTTATTTTTAAAATTATTTAAGTACATATTATTTATAATGATCAAAATCGTTGATTAATCTGAATAAACAAATCGACTTATCTAAATAATGAATGATAATCGATATAGCTAGTCATGTAATGCTGAAAAAAAAGTATGACAAGTCGGTGAAATAAGCCTATTTATGTTATGATTTTTTCGGTAATGTCTGTAACAGTTTTAGTAATTTTTATTGAAATTTAAGCTTAAAAATTGTACGAAAAAACAAAAGAAAAGCAGATAATAAGCAAAATCAGAATAAAAATACATTATCTATAATCCTTCCAAGACTCTCGTGAATACAGAAATACATACGACGTATACATAAGCGGTCAGACCCTAACTTCAAGTCGATGTCGTGGCCTCAGCAAGCTTGTAAATTATATTGGAGTCGCCACGCTTGTACTAATTTTTATACTTGTAGGCTAACAAGTCCTGTACCAAAAAAGTTGGTGTTTTGCAGGGCTGTGCACGGAGTGCTACGCTTCATCCTATGGCCCAGTCAGTGGGCTTCTGTCCCGGCAGCCTGCGGCGACGCTCCCTCGGGCGCATGGGAAAAAAAATATACAATGTGGGTATAGCGACTGTAAGTTGAACTGTATACCGTTGTGTTTTACAGGCCCCAGAACAATGTTTAAAACCTACTTTCCACTCCACCATCTAGTGTCTTAACTCCCAAGTAAAGTATGATATATATATATATAGTGAGTATAATATATATATATATATAAATATACATATTATATAATATAGTATAATTATTATAATATATATATAATATATATACATATATAATATATATTATATACTATATAGTATATAATATATATATATATATATACTATTATATATACAGTATAAGGCTGCAACTTCGGTCCTTTAATTTTGCCGGAGAGCCGGTAATCCACTATTATTACGTGAGAAAATATCCGGCCAACGGTACATGGTTTTTGTGTTTAGAATGAATTCCCAATATGTCAAGTTACCTAAACTATATACATATACTATTATGATTATATATATATATAATATAATATAGTATATATATAAATAATAGCTAATATATATATATACGTATATTATATATATTATATCTATAATATATTATTATTATATAAGGGATTATAATATATATATATCATATATATAATAATATATAGTAAGGAATTATCAGCAGGGTGGCCAACCGTGCGCAATTGAGACTGAGTATAATACTGGACAGCATTGCTCACGAGGCGGTCTACTTTTTGGGTAATGATTTTTATACTTTTAAGAATGGGTCCTAAACGTCAGCTTTAGTTGTTCTTAGGAATTTATTAACTGCGATAAACTAAATAATTCATTCGTCTTATTTTCCGAAGAAATTTGAGTAAAAGTCTGGCAAGATAGAAGATATAGTATGTAAACAATATATCCAGCTACTAGTGTTGATGCAGATTTTTTTTTTTAAGTGTTAAGCGTTGGACTCGTCATACTTGGGAATAATTTTGTCTCCGCCAAGGAACTCATTGTAGTGGAAATAACATTTAAAATAGTCCTCTTGTTGAGAACAATCGGTCAATGGATCAATGGCTCAGTTCAAGATTTTGTGTTGCATACAAGTGATAGCGAAGAGCAGCAGTGTATCCTTCCTCTTCAATATTCGTTTTAAATTATGTGCTTTGTTACCTCTTTATTTTCGATAAGTAACGCATATAAACTAATTATGTGCCGTATTTGTATTAAATCAAAAAGGAACTTCATAAAAAGATTATAATGAAGTAAAGAATTCATATATGCAGCGTGATTTCTTTAATATAATATAGACTGTAATATCGTGTGTAGATACTGTATAGGTAAGAAGTATAACTATAGGTATACGTAATTATATACTATATAATATTAATTAGTATATACTAATAAACTAGATACTTATATAATATATATAATAATCGTTTTTACTAGATATGATGTACTGGTACTAATATAAGACTCTATATAATAGTACGTGGTTACCTGTAGGTATATTACGCTATAGTATAGTATACATTACCGTGTATTAGCGTATAGTAAGGGTTGTATATATCTATATCTACTAATATGTCATAATATCCATGAGTTTGGATTTGTATTCTATCCTGAGCATAGCTAATATATACTGAATATAAGTGATAGACTATAGTATATATAATAATTATATATTAGTAGCTAATCTACATAAAGTACATATATAAGTACTAGAGTCTAGGGTATACTATACTGGAGCGGTAGGATGATAGCAGTGTGAGTGATGTATAGGGGGGGGGGAGGGGGGTAGGGTAGTATGGGGATAGTGGATATAAGATAATATTTTGTAGCCACAATTTAAACATGTAGAGTTTATGGTACAGCGAATATTATTGCTGTAATGCCTACATAATTGAATAAACTGGTGGAGAAAAAAATGGAATTGAATAAGTGAAAGGTGCGGCCAAAAACCCCGAACGAACAAAAAACCTTTTTGGGGATTACCTTTGGGTTTTAGGTTAGATTCGATTGGTTCTTTTTATTTTGAACACATGCGAATATGGGAGAATGAGTACACTACGATGGCATCACACGCTTTTAAAATTCTGGCGACCAGCATAGAACAGTAGATTATACTGTACACAACTGCTAACGGTATCTTAAGGCGTAATTTTTTTAGATACCAAAAATGCGTCGGTGCACGCTTCGAAAGATTTCGGAAACCATTTCAGTGTTAATATTCATATACTATGTTTTTTATGGGACCGTCACTGGCCAGATACATAGACTAACGGTCATATACGGTTCTTGTTCGATTAATGCATTATATCTTTTAAGAGTTTTTAAATCGCTTGAGATAGGGTGTTTTCGTTGCACAATAAAACCTCTATAATGTAAGTTGCCGAAAAACTACTATGAATATCATGAATGATCAGAAAACCTATTAGGGGTGATATAGATTGGGGTAATAAAGTACATCTGTGTTCTGGAAAGCCTAGCGTAGAGGTAAATCAGAAAATAATATCTAATTGAGCGTAAAAGGATAATCATCATGATTGTGATAGCTATATATTATTTCCCATTGCACGTAACATGGCGGAGGAGAAAGATTGGAATGTCTAATTTTGAATACTCGTCTCACGTCGTATAGACGTCATATCAACGGGCGTTACAAAGAAATTCAGAGTATCAAGGGATCGAGCCTATTCGGAATCAAGAATGATTTGGTTGAAAATATATTGGGTGGGTTTTTAGGGATAGGATTCAGCGCGTACTTGCATTATACGACTGTATTACCCTATACGCCATTTGTTGTGATGAGTAGGTTGATTACCAATATGCTTGTAGTATATATGTAATTGTTATATACAAATATTTTTTGTTTAAGTAAAGAGATTTAATTAGTACAAAGAACAGTTATTGCACATTCTGCTTTTGCACATTCGGAGCTGCACATTGTTATGCGTCTGAACATAATCCAGCAAACGAATACTCAGTGTCCATTCTTTGCACTTAAAGGACTGGTAGACAACCTGGGTTACCTCGCTAAAACAGAGCAGTGACAAAGCTGAAGATCTCAGGAATTTTGTTAAAAGCGATGTACAACATGAGGGTGTAATAAATCTGTGATAGAGGATTTATAATCCTTATTTTCAATCCCAAAAAGAATATAAAAGCCTACACGATTCAGTGCGTACAACCACAGAATTTTTCTTCAATAACCCGACTATGTGTCGAGTACTTGAAGAAGTTATAGATAACGTTGCTTTGAATTTCATGAGAGCTAATACAGACTTCCAGAGGTAATGAAAAGTTGCCACATGGCTGGCACTATGTAGTATTTAATGCGCATTCTATTGGAAACTATTTGTCAGTAGGAATCAGAGAACATTGTTGGAAAAGTAAGCATATTCGGGGTCCGATGCTCTAGGAGAGGAGCGGTCATATTACCTATACTGTATATAGACGTATACATATAATTATTATACATATATATATAGTACTAGTATATATACCTACTATAGCTAATATATATAACTGAATACGTGTTAAGCAGATGAACTATTAAGTAATATATTGACTATACCTATATATAGTATATATAACTTATACTATATATAGTATAGTACTATATAGTATATACTATTATATATAATACTATAGTAATATAAATATATATATATATATATATATATATATATATATACTTATAGTAATTATATATAGTATATAACTATATAGACTAATATATATATATAAGGTATATATCACTGGTATATCAATAGGCGTCGCGCCCCGCAGTACGTATTCACTGTATAATGAATATATTGTAAATACATCATTATACTATATATATATAGTATATATTATATATATATATATATATATATATATATATA
>JABUQX010118376.1:32500-37347 GCA_015478945.1 Trachelipus rathkii
AACGTACAGAAGAACAGAGATATTAACAATACCCGGAGGAAATGAGGAAGGGATGAGGATGGTGGTGAGAGGGGAGGAGGTGAGAAGGCGGTAAATACCTGCAATTATCTCGGGGGATGTTTTTAACAGAATGGGAGGGAAAGTGGAGAGAGATTACCGAAGAAATGGAAAAGTATGGGATTAGTTAATGAACCCCGCCGTATATCCCCGCCATCCAGCGCGCATAGTGTCAGTGATAAGGGTAAAATAAGACGGAAAGAGGTTAAAAAGTGATTTTTAACAGTATAATACTTACTCCTTACGCTGCTGTACGGAGGCGGAAACATGGCGAGACAACGAAGAAGAGAGGAGAGTAAGAATACAAGCGGAACAAGAGATGAGGGTATTAAAGAAACTATTGGATCGAAAGAGTAAGGAGAGACAGAATACAGGAATTGAAGTAATTCAAGAGAAATATAGGTGTGAAAGAAGATGATACTGAACAGATGGATGTGGGGAGATTGAGATGGTGGGTGACATCTGGAGAGGATGGAGCAGGACGAATGCCGAAAAGAAGATGGGAAAATGGATACCAGAGGGCAGAAGACCAAGGGAAGACCGAAGAAAAGATGGGCGGAGCGGAGTCGGTGAAGGACTCTCTGGAAAGATGTCAGCTACCAAAAAATGAGAGTGCTAAAGAGAAGAGAAATAGTGCGGCATGAGGGATGTCTGGGAGCAAAACGCTTGCGCTGGCTGACGGATAAGATCCTTCCTGGAGAGGGAAAAAAGAAAACAGAAAAAAAAATATATAATATATCTACACATTTAATCTTGACATATAAACATAATATATATGGATGTATTCTGATATCTCTCTCTTGTATCTATAGACAATAATGTTATCACTATATAATATTATTATATTAATATAAATATATATATATATATGTAGGTGCCGCAAATACATTCTTGATGAGCTATGGGTCCCCTTGAACCTAAAAAGTTAGAAACCACTGGTCTAACCTATTATCCACAGAAAATGGCTAGCATTATATATTTATTTTAATTTTTCTAACTTATTATGGAATTTTTCTGGAAATATTGTAACTACTACTACAACTACTACTACTACTACTACTACTACTACTACTACTACTACTACTACTACTACTACTACTACTAATAAAAGAAAAGTAATAATAATAATAATAATAAATAATAATAATAATAATAAAATAATAATAATAATAATAATATTGATAATAATAATCAATAAATAATTAATAAAATAAATAATATATTATAATAATATAATAATAATAATGATAATAATAATAATAATAATAAATAATAATAATAATAATAATAATAATAATAATAAAAAATAATAATAATAATAATAATAATAATAATAATAATAATAATAATAATAATAATAATAATAATAATAATAATAATAATAATAATAATAATAATAATAATAAATGAATAATAATAATATAATGAATAATAATAATAATTAATAAGTATAATAATAGTCATAATAATAATAATAAATAATAATGAATAATAATAAATAAGTAATAATAATAATCAATAAGGATAATGAATAGATTAGTAGTAGTAGATTACAATAATAATAATAAAAATAATAATAAATAATAATTATCTTTTTTATAGTAATTTTAATAATAATAATTAATGATACGTAAGACTACCAATACCATAATAACACTAATAATAACTAATAATAATCATCACATAATAATAATAATAATAATATAATGATAGATAATAATAATAATAATAATAATATAATAGACAATAAATAATATTAATTAAATAATAATACATAATAATAAAAGTATATAATAATTAATAATGATAATAATAATAATAATAATAATGATATTGATAATATACATAATAATACATAAGTAATAATGTAATATTCCATAATTATGTATAATAAACAATAACTAAATATAATAATAAATAATAATGCATATATAATAATAATAATAAATAAGATAAATAATCCATAATCATAATTAGGATAATAATAATAATCAATAAATATTAAATAATAATGAATAATAATAATAATAAATAAATAATAATTAAATAATAATAATAATATATTAGTAATAATAATACTAAATAATAATAAAAATAATAATAAATAATAGTAATATAATAATAAATAAAATAATAAGTATATATAAGTTATGATATCTGATAAATAATAATAATAATGAATAATAATAACTCAATATAATAATAATAAAATAGATAATAAATTTGAATATTAATAATAAATAATATATAAATAATTAATAATAATGAAGTAATAATAATAATTATATATAATAATTATACTATAATAATAATAATAATACATAATAATAATAATAATAAAATATAATAATAATAATAATAATAATAATAATAAAATAATAATAATTAATAAATAATATATAATAATAATAATAATAATAATAATAAAACTTAAAAAGTAAATCCATCATTTAATTTAATATGAAGACAAAGCCTTATTGAAGTGGGGAGGGATATGGCATATTTCTTTCTATTTAATTCTTTAAATAACTGGAGTAAGGCGTAGAGAAAATGAACGGAAGCCGGTGGGAGGTTTTAAAATTTTAGGTTCAAAATAAGGCAAAAAAAAATTAAGGGAGGATTTCTAAGGGAGAAAGGGAGGGTTTTCTTAAGGGAGGTTTTTGGGAGGGTTTATTAAGGCAGCTAAATATTGTATTATAGATTAATTAGAGCATCGCTTTTCCTCGAAAAGGTATCATAAAAGAATAAATTTCCGAAATATCATAAAATACAGACCCCTCTTAACAAATTATATCGTAGTATATATAAAGTTAATTTTATAGATACTCAATATTAATATTATTATATATATAGTATATATTCATATATATATATATTATATATGATAATTATATATATATAATTTATAATATAATATATATTAATATATTATATGATTTACTGTATATATATATACTATAATATATATTATTAATATATAAATATATAGTATATATATAAATTATTACTATATATATAATATTATATATATATATATATATATATACTTATTATGTGTGCGTGTGGTGTGTGTGTGTTGTGTGGTTGTGTGGTGTGTAGGTGTGTGTGTAATTTAATCAATAAAAATTTAATATTTATATTATGTAAATTCATTAAGATAATTAGGTTTTGAAATTATTAAAGTTTTAAGAAATAAAAGTAATCCTAAGTGCAATCCGCGACGTTGTATTGCAAAAGATAGCAACAGAGTAGATTACTATTTTCAAAAGTGGAAATAGAAAGGAGGGTTATTGTTCAGAGGTTGGGAATAATAGTTTAACTAAAACTATCACCAATTTTTACCCAATCTCCGTCACTGTCACAAATAACGCAAACATGCTTTTAGAAAACATAAATATAAGCTTCAAAGGACATCCCAAAATTAAAGTGATGAGTAATAGTCCCATTCGGATGATTAGAATAGTTCCATATATTTTTACATTTCATTTGAAAGAGAGAATGATTTGGATATGTCAAGCTCCACTAGAAAAACTATAAATTAAAATCTAGCTTACGAACATTTTTTTTTTTAATCATCAATTGCAAATGCGGCAAATTGAAAGCTTTAAAAACCATTTTCAGTAAATAATCAAGTTAAGATGAACGAACGGTTACAAGCAGATGTGACCGTCTACTGCTGTAACCAAGATAAGAAACAGTGCTATCCTTAGAACAAGATAATCTTCAAATATGTAAATAAGTCATGTTTTTATCAGTGATGTTGTTGCACAAAATTACTCAAAAATGAAGAGCACTTCTTAAGATATGAATTGGACATGAATATTTGATCTTATTAGAAGCTAAATATATTTCGACAGTATCACCTTTCTGATCCACTTCCGCAAAACCAAGTTTTCAATGTCTCGTATGCTTATATTTTTTTATTTAAAATAGTAATAATTATAATAATAATCAATAGTAATAATACAGTAGTAGTAATCCGCATAATAGTAATTAATTATTTATAATAATAAATAATATAATAATAATAATAATAATAATAATAAATAATAACAATAATATATAATAATAATAATAAAATAATATTAAGAATAATGCAATAATATAATAATAATAATAATAATAATAATAATAATAGTAATATAATTAATATATAATAATAATAATAATAATAATATAATAATAATAATATAATAATAATAAAAATAGATAATAAAAATAATAATATAAAATATTAATAATAATAATGAATAATAATAAATAATAATAATAATAATAATAATCAATCATAATAATAATTAATAAATGAATAATAAAATGTGCAGATAATCATAATAAATAAAATAATAATAATACATAATAATAAATAATTAAGTAATAATAATAATAATGAATATAATATTAATAATAATATGTAAGATTTATAGTAAGAAAAATTCTAATTAAAACCCAAAAATAATAATATAAATAAGGAAAATTCCCAAAGATGGTATTGAAGCAATATTTAATTATTTTTCCAGCACTCATTGTTGTTTTCGTAACACTAAAAATAGAGTATAAAGTTATTTTCTAATAATAAAGTGAAAAAATTCTATACATAAATTCTAAAAAACAAAAAAAAGCGATTGCCTATAAATTCAATAAGGTCCCATAATATTATATATATATGTATATTAATATAGATATACATATATATATATATAAATATATATATATATATATAGTATTATAATATATAGATATAGTTCATAAAATATTATGTATATAATAATAAATATAATATATATATA